>LPNX010615100.1:403831-421430 GCA_001517045.1 Pseudotsuga menziesii
TCTTTTTCTGAAAATATCTTGGTGAAGATGTATGGAGGAATCTTCCACTTTGGAAGAAAAACAATGCACTCAACTGAATCAGAAACATAAACAGCTGCACGGTGAAAATTGGACCCATGTAGAGCAACTGAAATCATCTGAAGAGAGAGAAAAGGTTCTTGAGGATTTGAACCATGTTTGGAATACTCAAGAAACTGATATGTTTCAGACTTGAACAGAAAACCATGAGTGGTAAAATCAGCCCCAAATATTAGGAGCAAGTGTCCATGCGGATGCAGAATGTCTTCCTCTTTACTAGTTCTGTGAGGAGATGAGCATGTGATCAAAGGTAGAGAAGCCCTGGGACTCTGGAGAGCGAATGCTTGAGCTCCATAATCTGATATATATTCTGAAATAGCTAATGAATCACAAAATAAAATATCATAAATCTCACAAGAGGAAACTAACACCAAATCCCCATCAGCAAAATTGAAGAAGAACTGCGGTACTTGATTTTTCACACCAGAATTGGTGAGAGCAGCTACAAGCATGGCTGAAAGCTATTGGATTTTAAAATATGAAAAAAATAATATTAGATCAAAATGTAAATCAGATATAAATAAGTTCACAACAGATCCAAAACTATGAAATGAAATCAAATCCCCATCAGTAGTTTTGTAGGAGACTTGCGGTACTTGTTTCTTCACACCGTTGATGAGAATAGCTACAAGCAGTACTGAAGGTTTATGAACCTGAAATTTTGAACCAATAAATATCAGATCAGATCCAAATAATATCATATCATATCCAATAAGTTTAATTTCATATCAAAAATTATGGTCAACCGAGACGGTAGATGCACAGTTTTCTTCTTCTTCAAAATTCTGAATTTTGGTGCATGCAATCCTGTAGGAATTTGCTGGAAGATATAGATCATGGGGAGCGAATGGATCACTCTGGTAATCTGATATTTCTTCCAAAATATCCAAAGTATCACATATTTGCACACCAGCAGCAACATTAGAGGAATAAAATTCAAATTTCTCCTCACTTTCGGAAGCAATTATTGGTAAATTTTGCACAGAATTCAAAGGAAAATCACTGGTGAATGTTTGCATGGAAGTGTAGCAGAATTTTTCTTCAATATCAGAGATTCGAATGTCTTATTCCATTTCAGCAATATGATAAGATGAGATATCAGAGATCTCATGAACTTCTGGAGCATCAGGAGAAGGAGTCACTTCATGGAGACTTTCTTCAATTCGAATTGAATGTGTAGAAGATTCTGCTTCATCTTCATCTTGAACAAATTCATCAGAGAGAGTAGAGGCTGAGAGTTTTGAGTGAAGAACTCTTGTGGTGCTAGCTGTAATTTCCAAAGTACTATTATGATCCTCATTGTGCTTGCCTTAGGTTTTTTCCAATCTTGTCCAGAGATCCTTTGGGTGTTCAGTAGAATAAAAAACAAAGTACATGTCATCATCAAGGGCCAGAGCTATTGATCCAAAAGCTCTGTCAATGTCATTTAGCCAGTCATTCTCATTCTCATAAGTCTGTCTTCCAATTCCAATAGACACCTCATAGAGACCTCGTCTCTTCAAATATACAACCATCTTCAACTTCCATTCCGAATAGCTTGTGAATGGGGTGAGAGGAGGGATTGCTAAGTCCATTCGAAGTTGTGCCTGATAAAACCTGCAAATCAAAACAAAAATGGCACCGTAAGGTTGGACAAACTGCACATTCTAGGATTTCATCACACCCAGCATAGTCAATCAAGCAAGCTTGATCAACAAGTTCTTTACTTGGGATATTGAGTGGTAAGCCTTGGCTTCTGGTGCAGTGTTGGATTCTTGAGCTATTGCTCAAATTTCATGGAGAAATCTGTCAAAAATATTGTTCTTGAGAGATTGATCTTCGTCCCGCCATAAGCTCTGATACCATATTAATTCTTGCACATGATCTAGGAACTAGAAATCAAAATCATCAAAGAATTATTAACAAATACTCTTGAATTGGAAATAACTGGAATACCAAATAGGTTTCCTCTCTATATATTATATAAACAATAAAGGATTACAATTTCCATGCATAGAAATAGCTTAACTCCATGAAGAATTCGAATACCTAAGGGACAATTCAAATTCAGTGAGTGAGTCTAGCTTAACTGACTCTTTGCCATGCAATCTCACTCAGTTAACCACTTGACCAAAACCCTAATTGACTCACCAAACCCTAACTGAAGTTGGAGTGCAATAAATGACTGAATCTCAACTGAAGGAGATCAAACACATGTCATAGCAATCCAATCATCAAGTGCTAGTACTGTATGACTCCAATAAACCCTGATGAGGTTAACTGAAGCTGAACTGACCATCAGAAGTTGGTGAAGGCACTTTGTTAACTCCAGTTCATTAAATAATAATAAAATAATCATTAAATAATATATTTAATGAATGGAGGCACCTTAACTGACTGTAACTGATTGGTTTAACTGATTGTAACCACCAATTAACAGTTAGGTGCATTAATGTCACACAGATCACCCCTGGAGTGCTCCAGTTAGCCTCCTTGACTATAGGAGAAGGCTAAGTTAGCCTCCTTGACTGTAGGAGAAGGCTAAGTTAGCCTCCTTGACTATAGGAGAAGGCTAAGTTAGCCTCCTTGACTGTAGGTAGGCATGGGAGTGACTCGGATGATGGTAATTAATGCTCCACTGATGTCAATTATAATTAGGATAGTGGTTTAACTAGGACAATTTGACCGAAGGAGTGAGTATGAAGGTAAATGTCTCCAACACCGGGGACATGTGAAGGTGGTCTTGTCCTGGTCTTCTGTTGCAATACTAATTTGATTATACCCACTGAAACCATCTAAAAATGAAAAGTATTCTTTTCCAGCTAGGGTATCCAACACTTGATCAATGAAATGCAATGGAAAGTAATATTTTAATGTTGCCTTATTTAATTCCCTGTAATCCACACATATACGCCATTTACCATTCTTTTTAGGAACAACAACCAAGGGAGAGACCCATTGGCTGTCGGAGATGGGGTAGATAAACCCTACTTTTAACAACTTCTACAGCTCTTCTTTGACTATTTATTTTAGTATAGGATTCATTCTCCGTTGCGGTTGTCTAAGAGGTCTGATTTTATCATCTGTGTAAAAATGCTGAGTGCATTCTCATGATGAATACCTAGAATATCAGTGTACTCCCAAGCAAAAGCATGGGAATGTTTATTCAACAGTGTAATCAATTGTGCTTCTTGTGATGTAGTAAGATGTGGACTTATATTCAACTGTTTCCTGGACTGATTTCAATTGTCTTACTGTGCATATCTGTGATTGAATGAACATTAAAGATATTATGAAGTGCCAATGCTAGAGAATGTACTGTGCAATTTTCCTGAAAATTATAACCCAAAACTTGATCGGCCACAGCATATTGCATATCTCTTAATTCTTCATAAATATCAGGTTCAACAATAAAATAATCTAACAAATATTCATGGTTCTCTTCCTGAAAATCAAAGAACTGACTGATGCTTAGGACAGGCTGAATCAGTTCTTCTTCTTGTTATTTAGTCTCATTAATCCATGAAAACTGATCTAATGTAGAAGGTATTTGGGCAGAAGGGTAAAGTGCAATTTGTTTTCTTTCTGTCCCATGTGAAATGAGCATACTTCTTGACCACACCCTATGAAGGCATCTGCTGTTGCCAGCCATGGTCTTCCAAGAATCAAAGGGTGACCTCCTAGGTTAGACTTTGGATATAGCACAATAAAATCAACAGGATACTCCTAGGAGTCTAAAGAAACAATGATATCTTCTAAGACCCCTTCAGGTGTAATTTTAGACCTATCAGCTAATTCCAAGACTGTTGTAGTTGGTCTAAGATTTGTCAAGTGAAGGTATTCCATTGTTTCAAGTGTCATAACATTAATGGAAGCACCTAAATCGATCAATGTTTTTGGAATTGAAAAATTATTAATAGTGATTGTAACCATTGGAATCCCAGGATCTACATACTTTTCAATGAAAATAGTGTTAGACATTAATCCTGCTAGATTGCCTACCACATGAATTTTTGATGGATCCTTCTTCCTTTTATTAAGACATAATTCCTTAACTGCCTTAGTGTAAATTGGAATATCCTTTATAGCCTGCAGTAAAGGAATTTTGACATATGCATTTGTTAACTCATTTAAAACATCAAAATCAGGTAAGGAAATTGAAGGTCTTTCTTTGACCAACCTTCCTGGAAAAGGAGGCTCATATGATACTAATTTTTTTCCTTTTTGATTATGATTTTCTGACTGAGATTTTTCTGTATTTAATTTTTTTGGAGTTTTCTCATTTTCTATCTGGTCTTCTAAGATAATAGGAGATTCTTTTTGTAAGGTTTTCCCAGATCTTAAATTGATATTTTGCAGTGGAAGGACTGAGTAGGGAAGTGCCATTCCATCATCAACATTATACATGGGTCTGTCTGCTTTATTATTTGGATTTGGAATTGGCTGAGCTGGCAATTGGGTAGGCCGAGGTGGAGGCTGATTGGATGGAAATTGAAGCTGTTGAGGTGGTGGACCCAATTGAGGAACCATATTGGGTTGTTGAAAAGATGGAACTTGGAAAGATGGGGCTTGGACTTGAGTCTGCTGATATTGAGGATAGGCTGAAGGTTGTTGATAGGGCTGCAAATAAGCTTGCTGGTATGTCTGGTTACCATGGGAATAACCTCTCCAATTTGGAGTAGATTGGGCTAATGGAGGAGACCAAGTTTGCCAAGGCATGGGTGCACTCCATGAATTCTAAATAGGAGTTTGATAATTTGTATGAAATTGCTGCATAGGGTCTTGAGACATACCTGAGTATCGTGGCTGCCAAGGTCTTCGTTGTCCCATAAAGTAGAGAGACTCCATGCTTTGATTCTCCTCCATTCGAGCTACCTGCAATTATTTTAATCTAGGATAGTCGTCAGTTTTGTGATTAAAAGTACATAAACCACAAATTTCAATAGCATTTAAAGGACATTCTTTAAGTGGATGTTTCTTTCTACACTTAGGACAAAAGATAGAAAAAGCTTGATCTTGTTGGTCCTGTTGTTCTTGTCTCTTCTTGGTTTTTGCTACTTCGACCTGTGTACCTAATGTGCTCAATAAATCAGTCTTGAAATCTTCTAGCAGATTCCCAAGCTCAACCCTAGAAATACCACTGTTTGCAAACTTGTTTACTTTGGTAATGATGTCCCTTTTTCTAGTGCTAGCCTTCCCTCTCGAATATTTCTGACATAAATCTTGTATCTCATCAAAAGGAAGGTAAGAAATGTCACCTTTGCCCATAACATTTAAAATATCTAAATACGCTTCTCTTATTCCTTTCAGAAATATTGTTCTAATCATCTCTGGTGTCAGAGAATTGTATTTAGATTTCTGTAAGTTATATGAGAACCTCTCTAAATACTCCTCCAAGCTCTCATCTTCCTGTTGAGTCATTCCAAAGATGTCATCTTTGAGATCCTTTGGTTTGCAGTAGGCCTGATATTTGCGAAGAAAGATCTTCCTCATCTCATCCCAGCTAGTAATAGAATGCTCTCCTAAGCCCATGAACCATTTCAAGGCAGCTGCTTTAAGGGTAGCAGGTAAAACACGAAGCCTATGGTTGACATCAGTGTATCCATAAGTTCGGCACAAGATATCAAACTCAAATAGGAAAGAGTCAAGATATTCAGAGGTCAGGCCATAGAAGTTTGGTAAGACAGAGGGTGGAATGTTCTTCATTTTTACCTCTTCCCCTAAGATGATACTAGTGTCCAGAATGGAAAATTTAAAAGTGGCTTCCTGATCTCCTTCAGTTCTTTCATCCCTCTCTTGTCTCCTTTCTTCTTCCCTTTCATGTCTCCTCTCTTCTTCTCTTTCATGTCGCCTTTCTTCTTCTCTTCTCTCTTGTCTGCATTTGTTTTCTATTTCTAACGTCCTCTCATACTCCTTTCTCTGTTCTGCAGTTGGCCCTTTTGATGTTTCTTCCTCAGACATTTTAGAACTACCAACTGTTGAGATGAATCCTTTTGGAAGAGAATCTCCTGTTACTTCTATTTTTGGGGGGTTCTTAAGAAATCTTCCTTTCTCGTCTCTTAGTCTTGACATAAAAGTAAAACCTATTCTATGTTTTTGTTTGGAATTTTTGTTTTTATCAGAAAACTAAAGTTCCTAAGCCTGCTTCTACAATGCCTCCCCGGCAACGGCGCCAAAATGTAGGGCTCTGGTTTGCTAATGCAAATCAGACCTTAAATTTATATCAATTCGGGTCTGTAATCTTAGAGGCATATCCAAGTTTTAGGACTTAGAGCCAGACTTGTTTGGATAAGCTGATTGTCTGTGAATTAAACCTACTGGCAGATTAAAAATACTTTAACTTAAAGATACAAAAATCCTTTTACAGGGATAACTTCATTTGTTTTTTTTTAAGTACACAACAATCTATTTATGAAAACAATCTATTGGTGAAAGAACTGAGATAGTAAAAGAAATTAAATAATAACTCTAACCCTAACATACAGATTACAAGGTTCTGCCTAATATTCCAGCGCTGAATGGACAATTAACCATTAAATTCCCTTACAGGACAATGTTCATAATTTATAATTGTTCTAACACTTTATCTTTAAATGAGCAGCAATGTATAGCATAGTAAAATCACAGTCTGAACCGTTCTTTTAATACTTAACCAAATAAAAGACAGAGCTCATGAAAATGTAAGTGATGTATAGCACAATGAAATCGCAGTCTAAGCTATTCCTTCAATATTCAACAGGCCGTTTTATGAAACCAATTAGAACCTAATTTAACTTGTTCTGAAATAACAAAATTGAATCCTACAGAGATTAAACATACCATTGGCATGATTTAAATAGCTTGCATCAAATCAAATCGCTGCAATCACCCAAATCGCTACACCGGCAAGTAAAAGAATGTGCGAACTCAACAATGGGGGCCCTCCAATGCCTCATTCACACATAGTTGAAGAATTACAGAACTTAAACTTGAAATGTATTCACCATAAATCAATTACACAGTACAAACCACGCAGTTCAGAAGCAATATGCGTTCTTCCCAAAATCGTGATGATTTCTTCATTGTTTTGTGAAGTACTTATACAAATTTAAAAGAAAACTGGAAATGCTATAATCCTGGAAACTAATTAATGAACATAGACATCAAGATCCTCTATCAGATCCATGAGACTCAACAAAATCAGAGCTCCCCTCCAATTGTGCTGAGTGGTAGCACAGGTGGTCGCCTTTGACTGCGATTGACTTGACACCTGCGAGCGCCATATCAGCTATCCGTTGGAAATTCATCCATCCTTGGACACTGAGGATCTTCCCTACATCTTCTAGTTCCTGCCTAGCTGTCCTGCAAATGCTCAACTTTGGAGATAACACGGGAAGTTAGAACATCCCGTAATCTGAATAAAAATCTTAGTTAAAATGCTTAAAAAGTCTCAAAACTCAATTTATTAGAAATTAATGACATTACACCTCTTAACCAAGGTTCATGGGTGAACTTTAAAGATTTTCTAATCAATATGAAGGTTTTATGAAGGGAAATGAAAGATATCTAAGTGGAAAAAAGAGGTCAAAATGGTGCCCAACAATAGTCATATTACACGTTCCATCCCTACGATGGAGGTTCCTTCACACATGCATCCTAGGAATACAACTGTCGTTCCCATTAGGAGGCCTGATCCTAGACATGTGAATATTGGGGGCAGAAGTTACATCTCTTCCCATATTCCATCATCTTCAACACCAGTTCCTTCAAATGATTTTTTGACATCACATCCTCTTCCTAACTCTAGTGGTCCTTCGGGCCAGAGTTCTATCGTTAGCCATGTTCATCCCACATCTAGTCACACTGTAGCGTCACAAGACTATGTTTCTCCTTGCGTGTCGGTCGAGTATGGACCATCTTATGGACCCAATTATGAGCAGTCCTATGGAAATTCTTATAGGCCATCTTATAGATAGTCTTATGGACCATCCTATGGAACATCTTATGGAAAAACTTATACACCTTATGGGTCCGAGTATCAACCTGCTTATCAGTCTCCTAACTATGGCATCGTAGCACCCCAGCCTCAAGGTACTCAAAAATACAATATGCAACCATACATGAGTCAAATGGGAGGAGGTTACTATCCCAATGGCCAAGGCCATGGTGTCTATAATAATCAAACCTATGTGAACCAACCTTATCAGGTAGCTTGGAACCAAATGCCTAAAACTAGAATCCCTTTCCTTGCAACGCTAAACCTACTTGACTTGTCGAGATTGACAAATGATCTGGTTTCTCATGACCTGGCTGCTCATGACCTGACATGGCTGGTTGTTCCCGCCAAGATTCCTTTGGATAGTCCAAAGTTCAAGGGTAAGAGTGGTGAATACCCTAGTGAGCATGTCACGACGGTCCACCTTTGGTGCTCTTTGAACTCATTAAATCATGATTCGATTCATTTAAGACTATTTCAACGCACCCTTATAGGGCCTATGGCGAAGTGGTACATAGAGTTTCCTGGGGGGACATATACATCGTTCAATGACCTAGCTATGACCTTCCTCAGTCACTTTCAGCTACCCATGCATTACGATGCCATTACTGAACTATTGTCAAGATTTTGGCAAGACAAAGCCGTGCATATATCTGATAACATTCAAGAGTGGCATAGACGGAAGAGATTGATTAAGTCCTTTATACCACCAAAGTTGCTTTTGAAATGGTTCCTCAAGTATTTATTGCCTTACATAGAGAAGGATGTTTCCACATTCGTAGTGAGAAATGAGGAGCAAGCTGTCTTTAGAGCTCAAGAATTGGATTTGATTTATGCTCAATCTGGGCTCTTATATGAGATCATACAGAGCACACCTAGATCCAATACTAACCATAAGCTTAAACCTGGGCCACATGATGATGGCATTGTTGGCTAAACCTGTGAGTGATAAACCCGTAAGCTGTATTACAAACCAAATGAGTAATTTGTCTATTAACCATCCTACATTGGGACAAGATACAGCTTTGTCTCATCCTACCCAAATGGCGGAGGTACTTTCATTGCAATCGTCGAACCTGAAAGGTAACCAGCAACCCATACAGAATAAAAAGAAAGGTAAAAACAATTGAAAGGCTAGGAATAAGAATGAAAATTATAATAATGACAAGAACAACAACAACAATGCTGGGGGGGACAAGAAACCTAAGCATAAGGTCAAATTTCCTTGTAAGCTATGTGGGGATGATCTCCTCACTCACTTGTGCCCTCAGATGGAAGATGCCTTGAAGTTCATCGCACGGGGCCCAATTGTGCTAAAAAATTCTTTTCCACAAAATCATAATATGAAATCGAGGACCGTGGATCTCAATGGTGCTTCTGGTGGGACTCCAAGCTCATCAGACACTGATAGTGGCCATGGTTTCATTAACATGGTGAATTCCACAAATGTTGCAACTCATTCTAAATATTATGGTATGTCACAACCAGTCCTAAGAAAAGAACCCACTCCACCTAAGAGCCCTTTGTGTATTGAAAAACCTAGTGATGAGCCTGATGCTCCACCTCGCACTCCTAAGGGATTCTCGAAACATTCGGGGAACAATATTAATTACCGAGTTGCCTAGAACTATTCTATAATCAAGGATTTGGGCCAGACTCCTTGTGTGATGTTTTCTTTAGAAGTTCTTCAAACTTTTCCTTGCAAATGAAAGCCTTGTTTTTTGCTCTTGGGGTGGCTATTGGAATCTATCCTCTAGTGATCAAATTTGAAACTCATGGATTCTAGCCTCACTTGCCTTACTATGTGTCCCTTTTGATGCATGTAGAGTGTCTAAACAACACCATCAAGTGCACAGTGACTAATGAGGGCATTGGGAATTTTGTGATGTCTTTGTCATCACTACTACATTTCGATCCAAAATCCGACGGAAAAATCCGACGGAGCATGGATTTCTCTTTTTAAACTTACCAAAAATCACAAGGATACATTTTTTTTTGTAAATGTGGCCACAAGCGTTGCTTAAGAGACGACTATTCTCATAACCATCGGATAAGCGACGACGTGTTAGTAGTAAGCATTGCTTAAGCGACGGCGCCTTCAGATTAAAAAAAAAAATGGTACACCCTCACACAACAAACTTTGTTGAAATCCTCTAACAAATATAATAAAATAAAACAATAAGTGCATACAAATATACTATCCATATTATCTTTAAAACAAGAGAAAGTGGTCTAGAGATTTCTGTCTCGTGATTTTGCTCGGGTCTTTCTTGCGTCTGCAAACTTGAAACCCCAACTTGTCCTCGAAAGGGGGCACCGGATCGATCCACATCGGATTCTCATTCAACCACAATCGCTGCACCAGAGCGAGATTCAGGTCTTCAGAGACCATCGGCTGTGGATATCATACCATATTTAAGGTAATCATCTTTTATTTCACTGCCCTGTGTTTGTATTACCCTTGTGCATTGCAAGCTAGCTCATTAATGTCGTTTTGGGTCTGGTGGGCTTTACTACAAAAATAACAGATAGTCATGGCCGGGTACAAATGGTGGTAGAATTTGGCTGAAATGGTTGAAATTAGAGAGGGATATTTGAATTGTAGGGATTTTTGATGTTATTGCTTGTCAATTCCCTTATATTTTCTTTCTGTTTTTACCAGGAAATAGCTGCTGATGAATCATTGGTAAAGAAGGCAGGGACATACCTTGTGGATGTAGTTCTTCCCAAGTTTGTGCAGGACCTTAGTAGTCTGGAAGTTTCGCCAATGGATGGGAAAACTTTAACTGAGGCACTGCATGCACATGGTATCAATATGCGCTACATTGGGAAAGTAAGTGAAAGAAGTGAAAGCCCTCTGGATGTAATATCAAATTTGAATTTTCAGTGTTTTCTAGCATGGAATTGGTGAAATAGTTTTATAATAATGTATTCCATTGTTTGAATGATGCCAAAGATGTGCTTAATTTTTTGTAATTGTTGTAATTCAGGTGGCAAATATGGCAAAGCATTTGCCACATATTTTGGATCTTTGTATTGTTGAAATGGTTGTAGGGATGCAAAACATGTTTTGAAGGTAAGTCTTGTAGCTGTGGATAGAAATTTGCAAATATTGGTTTATAATTTTATATACACTATGCTATTGGGGTATTTATGGAGTTCCTCTAGCCATCCATATATGCATGTGTTTGTACACCAGCACTCTATCTTGTCACAGGGTTCATATCATTGGCATATGGCAATGATGACTGCAGATATTTCCAATTGTGGTTATTGGGTTCAAAAATTTGATAGAATTCTTGATTCTAGAAAAAAAGATTTTAAGTCATCAGGTTCACTTTTGCATTTGTATCATTGAATATGGAAATGATAACTGGATATGGCCAATTTTTTACTAATTACAATATTTTTATTGGGTTAAAGAATTTGATACAACATTTTTTGCTAGAAATTAGATTGAAAAATAGATTGGTGGCTGTGTTGCCCTCTAATTTTTACTGGTCATTGGATAATTTTGTTAGCAAAGTATAAATTTCTTCTGTTGTTTTAATTGCTGAAATTTCCTGTTGCCAGTTATCTTTGTAATCACTATGGTTATGATTGGCTGTTAAATTCAATGTTTTGCATAGTAATGCATTTATTTCCTATTCCCCAAGGGTCCAAATTTTTAAATTAGTTGTGAATGTGCACAACATCTGAAGGATCTTAATATTTATTAATCTGAGGGGTTTTATGTTTGTTTATATACTATGTTTTCTATTTTTCGTTGTTTGTCCAGTTGGTCAAATTTTTTGGATCAAAGTTTCAACAGGTTGTTGTTGTCAGTTTTGAATTGATCTGTTAAATATTTGATGCTTCTTTAAGAACTAATATCTATGTATTTATTGCATATTATCAATGTTAGTAGTGTTCAGTTGAATTGGTGATTAGGATTCGACCCAGAACAAAATGAAAGAATAGACAGTATATCAGAAACAAGATAAGATATCGTGAAAACCAATTTCTATAATGGAAATAATGGTTAAAAGTTAAAACCACTGACATATACAATGTCTAGAATGGTGGTAGCTATATTTGTGAAGAGATATGACTGTGGTCATTTGCCTTGGAAGCTGAGCTAGACAACCAATTCCCATGGTGATAAATTTCCCCTATAAGCTTTAGTTTTAGTCACATGCTAGCCTTGTTGGAGAAATCGAAAGGGAAGAACAATATTCCAGTGCTAACAAAACCTATGGTTACTGTCATTTGTAGCAGGTCCAGAAAATGTTGTTTAGGGCCCAAAAAATATACCAGAAAGTGCAGTTCCCTCAGGTAGAATGAAGTACCTTGAGATGATGTTCAGCTTACCTTCTGCAGGCTATTCTGGTTCCTTTGGTTGGACCTTAATGGTGGCAATAATAACAGATTGTTTGGCCTTGATGACACATTTCCCTCTAGCCATGGTCTCTATTGGTGAGGGGGTTAAGCCAAAGTTTGTGGCTTTCAGCTTGGCCAATAAAGACTCTCTAGCATGACATTCATCATTGTTGTGCCATGAGATTTTATGGGTGTCCCACCAGTTGCCTACGTTCTTTGATTTCTCTTTCTTATTATTTCAAGGGTCGCCTTTACCTATCTTTTTCTGTGGCTGATTTCTAACACTATTTTTCTTTCTTATTAATACTCAATTTTTTTTCCTAAATCTTGATATCATAACAATAAGTTGCTTGTAGTGAAAAGGTGTCCAAAAGGTGTTTCTGTTGGGTTGACCCTATGTAGCCTGCTATGTGCTTGAGCACTATGTGCTTGTCCGAGTCCTTGATACCTAGTTTTGTCCAGAGGATATGGAGGGCATTAATGTAGTCCTGAACAGTCTGGTCTTTTTATTGGTGCAAGGTTGTCCATCTTGTATTAGTCATTAAAGCTTCCAACAAGGAAAATTAGCTCATAATGAGCATTCTTCTAGTGTTTGGTTTGAGCAAGGGGCTTAAGAGTGAAATCAAATCTAATTTTTCAATGAAATCAAATCTAAGTTTTCATTAATTATTTATTACTTATCTGTTCCTGTTAGCTACACACATGTTTCCACAATTAAAATTATTTGTGTTTTACCTTATTGTCTTATTGAAAAGGAAAATAAAGAGGAGAAATTGAGGCTTGAGCCGACCACAGCTGCTTGGAAGCCAGAATGCACCCTTGCACCATCTCAAAATGTCCATTGGCAGTGAAAGCAAGATCCTTGTAGTAGCTTCTGGGTATCACTTTAGATTCCATTCATGTGTCCCCCGGAAAGGGACTCGGCTGCTCAAGTCATCACCTCTGTCTGGAGTACCTTTGTCATCCCATTACAATTATCTAATTTGCCATATTTCATTATTCTCTTTTTATTTGACATAAGTGCCATCAAATCAACTGCCTCCCTCTTCATCCATGAGATGTTACATAAGCTTACCATGGATCTAGAGAAAAAATAAAGACATTTTAAAACCTTATAACACCACTCCCATCTACTTAAGAGATAAATCATTTCATGTCACTTGCCTTGTTGCATTAACATGCGATAATCTAATACTCAAGAACAGAGCCACCATCTGCAGCATTGGGGCTTCTTGCAGGGGTTGATCCAATAATCCCAAATTCTACTTGAGTATAAAGATTATAATCCTCTTCTGACAGCTTATATCTAGTTAACCGGTCACTATATTATTAACTTGTCACTTGGATGATTAGCTAAGCCCTGTGGTGATTTTAGTAGTATTAAACAATATCATCATTGTTGTTCTTATGCAACATATCAATATATTTATGTCCAATATAACTTCATTTAAGGATTTTCTATTTGTGTATTGTAGTTATTCGATGACTCAATTCAACATCATATTCATCGCTTGTGTGAAGCATGATCCTCGCACAAAAGTCAACCACACTTTCCTTTATAAATAGAACCCTCTTCAAGATTTGGTTGTCTACCCAAAACTAATTGTGACTTGAAGCACTAAATAACTCAAAACTATATGCAACTAGGAAACTAGAGGTTAAGACTACAAATGCTTGATTGAACACAATGAGTGAACTCCTGTAATCTGGCATTTGTAGTAATAGACTTTAGAAGGTACTATCTCAGCTTAGCACCATGGGTTATTTCATACCCTTCCGATGCTAACCAATTCAAAGTCTATCAAGATAATAGATGCTTCTTCATTCCTAAGAATATCATTAATATCATACCTTGATGCAATGCAGAAAGCATACTGCTAAGTTCTACAGCCATGGAAAAAGTACAGAGTCCATGACTGTCACAGAAATTTATGTTTTAAACATTCTCATTATTGACACATCTTTAATATTATGGTCCATATAGAACCGAAATAGTGCATACCAATTCAACATTTGTATCTTTAATGTCGGATATATCCTATCTAATCTGAAAACAAATGGATGGTGTTTCATTGAACTTCCAGGTAGAATTCAATTGTCAATGTAGGCACCTCATTGTGCTTGCCTTATTTTTGGAGAAATAACATAAACACCTCACCAAGTCAAGGTGATACATGCTACATGATTAATTTCATTTGCTTCTTCATGGTTTCATTGCAAGTTCAATGATGAAAATCACTGGAGGTATTAAGCTTGAGGAATAACTGACAGATAAAAAGCCAGCAAATCTATGGAGATCAATATTATCTGGCCTTGACATTCTTCTAGAAAAATTTATGATTCATGGTCATATGCCCCATCAATTCTCTCAACCCAATTCAGTAGTCTGACCAGGCTGTATCTTGCAGAAGAATTTTGGCAACATGAGAAGCCCATTGTATAACATTTAGCAGAGTTTCCTTTACATCTTAGATGCATTATAATTTGTGACATATGCCACTGTTTCGTCATAGTTTAATCCACAATGGGGACCTTATCCACCAATCCTTACAGAACCTTATACGCTTGAGCCATTTCTAAGCTCCCTTCTCACAATATTGTTGAAAAAAATATTCCTATTTCTTCCGGTCAAACCCCCATATTAATCAAATACTCTTTTTCCTGCTACACTCTTTTCCCTTATGCAACATGCAGGGGTTATGCCAGATGACATTACATTCATGGCTCTTTTATCTGCATGCAGCCATGCAGGATTGGTGGGTGAAGGATGGCAATACTTTGATTGTATGAGACAGGATTATCACATCACTCCCAGCGTGGAGCACTATGCATGCATGGTTTATCTTCTCAGATGTGCAGGCCATCTGGATGAGGCTTAGAAATTTATAAAAAATATGCCATTAGAGCCTAACGCTATTATCTGGCAAGCATTACTTGGTGCTAGTAAAAATAATCACAATATAGAGTTAGGTTTGCAAGTAGCTGAACGGCTTGTGGAGTTAGAGCCTACATATGCTGGAAATTATGTGCTGCTGTCGAACATATATGCTTGCCAGCACACCCATCCGAATCACCAAGAACCTTCATGTGTGTGGTGATTGCCATAAGGACACCAAGTTCATCTCAAAGGTTGTTGGGCGAGAAATCATTGTTAGGGATTCCAATCGTTTCCATCGTTTCTTGGATGGACAGTGTTCTTGTGGGGATTATTGGTGAAGCTAATGGTTGCAAATTACTAGCACGAGCTGATAAGGAAACTGCATTGTGCATTTTTGAATTGGCCTTCTGACATGATCGAATACTAGGTACTCATTGATTTCTGGGAAGTTTACTAGTTAGTAACCAACACAGGATGAACTGATGGTATCAGACTTCATTTGGCCCTTACAAGCTATGATGTGCGCTTAGACCAAGCAAATCAGTGCATATATTAGCTAGATCATGGGGTATACTTGTTCTGATAAGATATGACAGTCATTGAACATCCTCTGTAATGTATTGGGTTTTTTGTTCAAAGTACAATGAGAATTTTCCTGTCCATTTATTTCTATATTTCTTGTGGTAATTGGTATTCATTTATTCACAAATGCATCAATCACAATAGCTCTTCAGCTTTTGATGGATAGAATTTGCTTTTCTAGTATCAAACATACATTAGAACTGTGATTAGTTACGAATATAGTGCATTAGATTCTAGAAAGAGGATGACTTTGATCTGAATGCAGAATCTATTCTCTTTCCTGAGACACAGTACGATCAGAGTAAATATTTAATGCTATTTATGGAAATTGATTCTTGTCTAGAGAAGGTTTGAAGCAACGAATGCTTGTCTTCATAATAATCCAGGCTTCAATAATACAATGCAATGGGAGGATGCTTAGTCCAACTTGAAAAGTATGTCATGTGGCAAATACATTAACAGTCTTACAAGCTGATATATCTCTTCCGGCTTGTTACATATACATGGGATTTATTGACAAGTGAATCCATTTGGCCATCTCAATGTAAAATGGCTCAACATATACAGGTACCTGCTTTCATCCCTTCAAACCTAATCCTGAAATATTCAGGATCAAATTTTTATTTTACATTCTATAAAGAAGAAAATATAACACATACTGTTAACATCTACTGTTTTAGAATAAATTTCTAACTAACAGAGGTATCGATATATGCACATTTAAAGGAGTTCCCTAGTTAGAACTTCTCTAGCATAGAACTAAGTTACTTTGTCTTATCATACAACAGCAATGTCTATATGCGCAGGAGTAATTTGATGTTACATATGGATATAAAATTATAAATTGATTATTATCTGAACTGAGTTTGAAGCAAATCAAATTTGTCTGATCTAATTATCAAACTAGATTTTAATGATAGACTGCTTTGAAAGGATACACTGTGCAATGCAAACAATACATGTAATAGAATCTAAATCAACTGTTTTACTGGCCTAGATATTTTGTGGAACATAGACTACAATTCATTCAAACACACCATATTTAAGGGGCATTTGGCACTAGCTTCAGCCACTTTGTTCAGGAAGTTAAAGTTAAGATAAATTACTTTATAATTTTGTTTCCCTTACCATAGAAAAATCTATACTTAGTATTGTTCAGTATGATAAATCGAAGTTATTTTCTGAAACTTACTGAAGTTACCTTATGGGGTACTTTAAGAAAACATGTAGCAGATGTTGAAACTGAAAACACATTTCTTAAAGAACTTGGGATATTGACATACAGTGAAAATTTGAAGAAAATTTAGCCAATGGGAAAAATTCTTAATGAAAAGCTTAAATTGGCAATTTTTATTATTCAAGGTTTATATCTTTCCTTAATTGGCCAACTCAAAATAAAAACATAATGTTGTAACCTGCTTTGAATTGTCATAACCTGCTTGAACCAGCAAATTTAGTGAAAACAGTGCATCATCTTCATGTTAGAATAATCAACCCATAGTATTTACCCACTTAGACATTAATTCATTTATTTTGTCTTATTTCCCTAGTCCATGAGTCCCACCATGTGCAAGTTGATAATTTCCCATCCATAGAGGTCAAACTTGCCATTATTGACTCATGGAGCGCTTGGGAAAGTCTTGGGAATCAAATCTATTTTATTCCTGGCCTCCTAGGTGCCCTTCTGCTTTTTCTGCTTTATTGCCTGCTTTTTCAGTGTTTTAAGGCACATAGGAAAGCAAGACTAG
>LPNX010615100.1:427606-490208 GCA_001517045.1 Pseudotsuga menziesii
CATTAATTTGGTGACATGCTTCTTTGTAAATAGAAGAATGCTCACCAAAAGAAGATAAAAAGTATTTTTGACAAGAAGGAAAAGGTGGACAATTTTAGCCAGACCTTCAAACTGAAAGACCCAAAACCATGAGTTGCTGTGTGGCAATGGTTACATGGAGGTCTTAATTTGATTGCATGCCAGAATCATATTATGATTAGTTTCATTGTTGACAATTGTGACAGCATCTCTTTTGAGTGGTTGAGCTAACCTTATTTTGTTGACAGCTGGAAGTTTTACTAACAGTTTTGTTTTTCAATCTTTTCTTTTGGTGCAGGTTACACTACCTCAAGGAATCTTTCCGTTTGTATTTGCAAGGGAGTATAATGTACATCTTGATATTCTCAGCACAGCGTAAGAGCACCTACTTCTCATTCCACATAAAGATTGAGTTATCACAAAATATTATAGGCCATGGATTATTTTTTTGTGGGGAAATAAGATCTATAATGGGGGAAAAATCAGTGAAATTTAATGGAAAAAACTGACTCTAAGTATGCAACTGAATAGAAAACAACACTTTTTCTTCTTTTTTTTATTATGAGCCCAAAAGCTCTTATGGGGAAGTTTACTGTTTATTAGGCCTGCCATGATCAATCAACATACTCGAATGAAAAATACAGCCATGTAGCTAGGTGATCGATCACGCAACCAATTAAGTAATATCATCAAGCACAACCCATCCTCTATTTTTAATGATGAAACAAAAACAAGAATATTGTGAGCAACCCCCAACAGTTAGCTGATATATCAAACATTTCCTTTGAAAAATGAAGGTGAGACCTTATTTTTTACTCCTTCAAGGAGCAATGTTGTAAAATAGTGTTTTTGTGAACTTGTGCCTCCTCTGAGAACTAAGTCTATCCAAACATGAATTGTATCATATCTCTATGTACAACCAACAAACTGGGTAGGACCCTCATACTCTACGTTAACAAATGGATTGGCTATCTCCACTATCTTTGTTTGCTGGTTGTCAGTGTAAAATGGGATTGGATCCTCTCTATTGTTGAAGAATTCTTACTAGACATCCTCTTCATTATGGCTTTCATCTGAAAATTCTTATGCATGAGCTACTTTATCAATAGGATCAACAGTAGGGGGAACATATTCACTAGGCTCTGGCTCTCTTCACTAGGTTTTGGCTTAGGACTCTTATCAACCTTCTTGACCGCTTCAAATGGTCTTTCATCAGGCTATGAGAGGAAAGGAATGAAAGAAGGCACACCTAAAGCATCATCCCTATCATCGTTCTATTCATCATTAGAATCATGATCCAGATAAAATTTCTGTCAATGATCCTTGAATTTTACTGAAAAACTCTGTAATGAATCAATAGTGTCTTCAGGTAATATCCTATACCAAACACGTGCATCACCCAATAGAGAGAACGGAAAAAGATTTGTGAACACATCTTTAGGGAGAGCATCAAAATCATCATTAAAACTATCAAAAGCTTTCAGGTGTTGCTTAGTTGAAACACCTGTATAACCATTAAACTTCATAAGATCCTCATGCCATGATCTTCCAATAGGGACTAGATTAGGATACCCATGTATCTGAGAAAAATCAAGTGGAAGATACAACCTCAAACGAGTTGTCATTACTTTGGGTAACCATATTCCTCAAAATGGAGTTGCTGGGTGAGGTCTCATGATCAATAACTACAGATTGACTTCACCAAGATAAATGGGAATTGGTGTTTGTTCCCACTAGAGTTGTGCTAAGTGAAATTCAGAATAAAACGAAATAACAAAAATTCACCACTTTGCTGTAAATAACTGAAGATTTCATGACATCTGTGGCCATGGTACCATTTTGTTATCAAGTGGATTTGGACTAGTGCTGGGCATTGTCCATACCCCATAGTACTCCAGGTAATTTTTTTTTTTTAATTTCAAAAATCGTCGCTTAAGTGACGGCTGCAGGTAATTTTTTTTTTAAACAATTTCAAAAACCGTTGCTTACGTGACGGCTGCAGGTAAATTTTTTTTAAAAAAAATTCCAAAGCCGTCGCTTAAGCGACGGATGCAGGTAATTTAAAAAAAATAAAAATTCACAACCGTCTCTTAAGCGACGCTTACGTTTAAATTTTAATATGGATTAGATGTCGGATAACTGACGATGTACATTTAACCAATGATTTACTGATCTGTCGCTTAACCGACGGATTGAAAAGAGGTCGGATAACCGACGAAAATCCACCGATGCTTAAAAAAAATCATAGTGTCATACATGCGACAGGGAAGTGTCGAAAATCTGACAATACGGCTGTTGGATTTTTGGTTGAAATGTAGTAGTGCATGTTGGAAGGGGTTGGGTTATCCTACGTTGTCTAATTCAGGAAACATGTTAACTACATTTTATGGAAGATCATTTCAGCCGCACCAAATTATTCCTTGCCTTGAGGTCCAATTGGGAGGGAAGACCATTGCAATTGAGGTTGAAGTGGTTGATGCACCCCTTGACTATAATCGTTTACTGGGTAGGAACTAGATTTAAAATATGCAAGCAGTCATGTCATCACTCTTCTTGGTTGTTTTTTTTCCTTTGGATGGGAAGGTTGTGACGGTCGATTAAAGATCCATTGATAATTCCAGTTCAAAAGCATCATTGGGAGATTCTATCCCAGTTATTGATCATTCTCAGCTGGCAACTGAGAATATTGGGGTGGGCATGTATCCTTCGCTAATGGGAACTTTTAGTTGTTTCGCACCCATTCTTATGATCGGTTCTAGTCTTGGTAAGGATTCAATGTCGTTGAGTTCAATTCCTTTTCACATTTTGCATATGGAGGATCCTTGGACTCTTCCTTCTCTGAATACTTCGAGGGAAGTTTCTATACCTAGTGAGATGAACATGCCATTTCCTACAACTATGGTGCCTTATCAAGCTAATATTGATTCGATTGTAGAGTCTAGTCCTTCCTCTTCACGGATGTAAGAGGATGACCCTTATGCATTTCTTTCTTGTCATCATCTCACTCACATTACTACCTCGATGACATCTTTCCATCGGACGATGCTATTCTTGAGGCTATGTCTGGGTTAGAACAACCTTGGGTATATTTGCATCATAGATCTTATTTCCTCTCTAAGATTGATGATATTTAGCGTGATGAATTTAAGGCAATATTTATTGAGAAAATTGGTAGGATCAAGGTCACATTAGGCTCTCCTAGAAAGTATGTTGAAGGGAACATGGCTAACTTGTCACCAACTATACCTATCAATATTTCATGTGTTCTTGACAAGATTGAAAATGTGTACATTGGGGAAGATTGTTCCCCCGATGATATTAGAGATTACATTGAGCTTTTTAAAGAATTTTGAGATGTGTTTTCTTGGTCGTATGAATAAATGCCAAGAATTAACCCTCGCATTGTCGAGCATGAAATCAAAACCTATCTAGATGCTAAGCCTATTCGACAATGTTTGCAAGCAATGAATCCTAGGAAAGATCCTGCGGTTAAGGAAGAGATAGAGAATTTAATCAAAGCTCACTTCATCTATATCGTTCCCTTGATGGAGTGGATTTCAAAACCTATTCCCCTGGATAAGAAGCAGGGAACGATACAAGTATGCACTGATTTTAGAGATTAAAATCAAGCATGTCCTAAGGATAATTCCCCTACACCATTTATTGACCAAATTTTGGATGAGTGTGCAGGGAGTGAAGTTTACTCCTTTATGGACGGCTTCTCTGGCTATAGTTAGATCCAAATTAAACTTGAGGACCAACACAATAACTCTTTTATTTTTTCTTGGGGCACGTTTGTGTACTGGAAGATGCCCTTCTTCCTTAAAAGTGTTGGAGCTATGTTTCAATGAGCCATGACCTTTGCCTTTCATGACCTTAAAAATATTATTGGAGTATATTTGGATGAATTAGCTTCTTACTCTTGATTAAGGGTGTGTTATCCTTATAATTTGCATTTGGTTTTTGAAATATGTCACCATTATCAAATTCAGTTAAATCCTCATAACTGCATCTTTTGCGTGAAGGTTGGTCACTTACTAGGGTTCATTGTTTCGGAGGAGGGTATAAGGGTCAAACCTTTGAAGGTTGAGGCAATACTTCATTTGTCTCCCCCACATAACATTAGACATCTTCAGTGTTTACAAGGTATGGCGAACTTCTTGTGAAGATTCATAGCTAATTTTTTTCAATTTGACTAGAGTCTTCATGCATTTGTTGAAGAAAGACACTCTCTTTATCTAGTGTGAGTGAGCCCAGGAGTCTTTCAATGCTTTGAAGAAAGCCTTGGCATTGGCCCCTGTGCTTAGTCAACCCAACTATAGCGGTGACTTTTTTCTATATGTAGACGTGTCTCAGGAGACGATTGGCATGGTGTTGGTTCAAGAGGGTGAGGAGCTTCAGGAGAATGTCATCTAATATCTTAGCCGAAACCTTATTGATGAGAAGCTTCGTTATACCCGTGTTGAGAAGTTGGCCTTAGCTACCATCCATGCGGTTCAATGTTTGAGACATTACATCCTTCTTCACCAAAATTGTGTTGTAGCTCACATTAATCCATTTCAGTTCGTCCTCACTTGAAGGATGATAGGGGGAAAATACAATAAGTGGATTATGATATTGCAAGATTTTGAGCTCGAGTTTTTTTCGGCAGAGTCGAAGAAGTCATTGATTTTTGCTAAGCTTATCTCTTATTTTCTGAGTTTGGATGAAGGATAAGTTCATGAGGACTTGTTCATGGATGAGCACATATTTCTCATCTCGACGACTAACCCATGGTATGAGGACATCATTGCCTACTAGAAAAATTTGAAGGTTCCTTCTCATCTCTCATGGGATCAGTGTCGACGACTACATCATGTACCAAAGACTTCTGTCATTTTGGATAACACTTTGTACCACCATGGGGTTGATTCCATTTTACGTTGTTTCTAAACTCATGAGGAGGATGAGGTTTTGTTGAATGATTACCGTAGAGGGGCATGTGGTGGTCATTTATCTGGGATTTCTACAGCCCAAAAAATATTGAGAGTAGGGTATTTTTGGTCATTTATCTTTAAATATTGCATTAATGTGCTCAATAAGTACCACCCTTTCTAGGTGTTCACACAGAATATATGCTCTCACCTTGCCCCTTTGCATCTGATTATCACTGCCAGTCCCTTCACTAATTTGGGGGTCAATTTTATGGACTGCAACCTAGCTTCAGCTAGGGGGCATCATCACATTATTTCGGTTGTTGACTATTTCACGAAATTTGAAGAGGCTATGCCCATAGTTAAATCCGACGGTGAGATAACCGTACATTTCATATTCAACTAGACTATCACCCAGTTTGGCATTCCAAGGGAGCTTGTCACTGACCATGGCAGGCATTTTCAGAATAAAATGATGGAAGAGCTGTCTTCGAAGTTAGGGTATAAGAAAGATCATTCCTTTTGTTACCATCCTCAAGTGAATGGACAAGTTGAAGCAGTGAAGAAGTCACTTAAGTCCATTCTCCAATGAACCATCACACAAAGCAAGACCAATTGGCATATAATGTTATATCCTTCTTTTTGGGCTTATCGAACTGCGGCTAATAATGCCATCGGTTTTTCTCCTTATCAGCATGTGCATTGGGTGGAGTCGGTTTTACTGGTTGAGTGCGAAATCCTTTCTTTGAAGCTAGCTATGGAGATTTTACCATAAAAATCCACATTGGAAGAGCATTTGGTCCACTTGGAGCAGCTTGATGAGCAGTGTTGAGATGCTCTAGTGTCTCATGATATTAACAAACATCACATTAAGGTTCGATACGATAAGTCTGTCCTTCCTGGGAGGATTAGTGAAGGTGACTTGGTTCTCTTGTGGGACCAAGCTAAAGAACCCTTGGGGGTAGGAAAGTTTAATCTGATGTGGCATGGGACTTACGTTATCAAGCATGTATTAGAGAAATGTTCCTATGAGTTAGTTGATTATGAAGGGACATCCTTAGCAGATCCTAGGAATGGGCTCTATCTTAAGAAGTACTATGCATTATTTTTAACCGAGGCTAACTTGTTGTATATTATTGAAATGTTCATAGTGTAGTTTTGGTCTACTTGTGGTGATCGAGTTTGTTGACTAGATTTCATTTTTTGTGGAAGATGTCGACAAAGTTTTCGGTTTATGTAGGATTTGTTGATGGTGCTAGACACCACACTCAAAACACAGCTTCGGCTTCTTGGGTGATTTACACTCCTATGAGTCAGGTGTTGTCTTCATGAGGGGTTTGTCTACGACCTTCATTGAACAATGTTGCATAGTATAGTGTCATTATTGAGTTGTTGTGTGATTCCATTTATCATGGTGTTCACTCTCTTGAGGTACGTCTTGATTTGCAGTTAGTGGTTTCACAGCTTAATGTCTTTTATCATGTTAGGGATCCAACTTTGTTTCAAAGGTTCATTTAGTGTTAGGTTGCTTGAACAACCATTTGAGAACATAACATATATCCATATTACAAGAAATTTTAATCAAGTTGTTGATTCATATGCTAACTATGTGTTAGATTGGCATTTGTTTCACATACCGTAAGCATTCGTAAACACAATTACACATGTAAATAAAATAATAATCGATCATCATAGGTATTTTTCATTAAAATATATGTCCAAAATTGTGGTGTCATAATACATAAGTTTCATATACAAAAATGGGGCTTTCGAGCCACCAAAATATACTATGCGTTCATACAAAAAATATACACCACAACTTCTAAGCCTGTGGGGGAGGAGGGTGTTGATCATGGTATCACACTAGGGCTCTAGCTATCCAATGAAATAAACAAACCCATGCCCATGGTACTCCAACCACCTTGCATTGCATGGCCTCGGGAAAGTCCTCGACTTGCACCATGGGAATCTTATGTGTCAAACAAACAAATTTTGTGTGAATGATTTAAAGCATATGCTCTGCACCCACACCCATGATCTCATCTCCTCTTCCCCTCCATTGATGACGAGGGAAACCATCTGGTCGTCATGGTCCCACATCTGCATGTACATGATAAAGTATCAATGTATGTCACCACACCAAAAACATGTCTTCTTTATCCCATATATTAAAAAACACAAAAAAACTTTAATAATTCAAAAAACAAGTAGGAGTCGATATTCCTTACCTATATCTCCATATGTAGATCCTGGTGGTATAGGCATGTATGGGTCTCCAAGGTAGTCGATCCTTGCATAGGGATAGTCATCTATGGCAATAATCTATCTATGCCACCAGAGAAAGAAAGCTATTGGGTAGGGGTTGGCCACCAGCCCCCCTCCTAGTCACCGCATGAAATTTTCCCAACGTAGTTGAGATGGATCTCGAACTCCATGTGGGGAACTCCAACTCAAGGGCTTAGCCTCGACACGCGCTCAAAAAAAAAATCACTCAATATGCTTCCATAGCTGAAATTCCTCACCCACCCCATCTTCCAGTCAGTAAGTTGTTGTTTCATGTTGCTCAGCAGTGAGGTAATCCAATCATATATTGTAAGACGCATACACTCCACTGCATAGAACATCAAAATCCTTGAATCCTGGTGGAGAGATGTCAATATCTCTATCCTGCCTAGTTCCAATAGTATGGATTTCAACCTGATATTTTGGATCGAGTTTGTTGGGATTTGACTCCCAACCTTCTCCGTATCTAGGACACAATACAAAGCAAGGAACTCATCTATAGTGAGCTGGAATCTTGGCCCGTGAGACAATAAGTTTACCACCTCCCCTCTGCAGGAAAATCTTGTGATAAAGTAAATGTCCTCAACCTCAATGCTGATGCGCATGCCATCTAACTAAAAATTCTATGATTCAGGATCCCAATAATCCACTAGCAACTGGAGTAGCCTTGGATTTTCCCTTAAGATTCCAAGGCACCAAAAATTGTATAGTCCACATGCCCTTAGTGTTTTTTGAGCCATGAGATTAGCTTTCACAACCTCTTCAACATCACCATGTTCATTCTCTCTCCACTCTAGCACCATCCTGCACAAATATTGCCAAGTTTCATGAGATTTTGACCTTGCATTTACCATTTATGGACCTATACACATCTATTTCTAAATCATTTGTGTACATACGTAGGTATCATGGTATTTTTTGAGTATACCCATCCCTATACATAGAAAAAGACCCGATTTCCACATGGTTCGAAACGCATCATTTGGGATGGCCCGAATTAAAAAATTGACTACCAAATTTAAAAATAATTGCATGAAAATGGAGGAGTAGGGCATGATGAGTTACTTGGACCAAACGGGGAGTGATTTCTCCAGAGGATTCTCCCGAAATCAGCTTCTGAAGTTCTGAGTATAAAAGCACTATGGTGGGTAAATTTTCAAATGGCATGATATTTTTTATTTTTTCACTATTTTATAGAAAACAATTTTTAAAATTTTACCCACTTTCTATAGTTTTGACCCATTTTTGACCATTTTTGGACCATTTGGACTAATATGGTGTTGTAGGGGCCTATTTTGAGCGCGTTTTGACCAATTCTTTGATTCATTCATTCCTATTATATGTATAATGTATGAAATGGAATATAGGTTAGGATTTCAAATCCGCCTGCATTTTACACAACCTTACGAGTGTTTCATTTTAACCTTAGGTATGAACCCATTCCATGATATCATCGAACCTTCATGCTACTATTAGAAGTGGTATTGTGTGAATGGTAGATATTTCCTATACATGGGTGCCCTAGGTATATCCTATTTTGCATTTGGTGCCCATGTTGAGATACCTCCTTTAGGTTGTGGGAGTCCCCTTTTAGTCTCTCCATGTCCTTGAGTAAGAGCTTCATACTCTTCTTGAACTTTATGCCGGCTTTTACTCATATGGACTCCCTTGTATATATCAAGTTGTAATTGCATTTCATGAGTTTTTATTTCCTTCTTGAGCTTTACGTCGGCTCCCTGAATTCAAGTTATAAGAAATATAGCCCGAGCTTGTCTCATGTCTAGCCAAGCAGAGCCTTTTATATATCCTTTGCAGCATGACGACCCCTTTACTGGGAGGATACCTTCCCTTAAGTGTCGTTATCTTGCACATGTTTCCTTGCATTGAGCATATGTATGTTCCACTGCTTGGAAATAGCTTTCCTGTCCCTGACACTTGTCTCCTCCTATTTATGTAGTATAAAGCACTTTTATTCTTTTTCAAACTTTTCAAAATATCTGAAAAAGTCCAAAAAAAAAAAAAAAAAAAAAGGATGGGAAAAGATGTTATCTTTGGAAGAATTTGAGTTGTGTCGCCTTTGAATAGTGCACTGTATATCACATCCATTGGTTGGCTTATTAGTTTGACTTTAGGAGTTGTAATCGTTACTCTGATTTTATGTCCACCGACTGGTTATTCTTCCAGTCCCCCTGGAGCCTTTGTTGATGCCTCCTGTGTTATAGAGATGTACCTATTTGCATATCGAGTCCATGCTTCCTACCTTTATTTACCAATTTCCTTATGCTCTTGTTCAAAGGAAGTTGAAGTCTGAGTTGGCCATTCCTTGGTTTTCTTGACTTTGCATGTTAGCCATTCCCAGTACTGTTACTAGTTCGTGCACATCTTGTTCATTGAGTTCTTCCACATTATATAGTGTTGCTGAGTACCTCCTGTTGGTTGATGGGGGATTTCTTAATTCCCTCCTTCCAGCGGATTCCATTCCATTGACATCGGATCATTTATTCTAGAATATGAGTCTAGATTCATTTGAGTGCCTTGAGACTTACATTCATTAGTGGTAGGTTCTCTCGCCATCGATAGTTTTGGGAATACATCAATGTCCCGTGATCGATGGATTCTTGAAAGTGTTCAACCTCAACACATCTATTCACACTTGTTAGATTACACTCTGTACCTTGATTCCCATTTTCATTATCGGTGGGTTATCTTGCATCTATTAATGGTATACATCAATGACCAATAATCAGACAATGGACTACTATGTTCGACCTCGACACATCCATTCACATAGTAGGACATGTAATCATAGAGGTTTGTGTGGAAGACCTTCTATCTTGGCGGCATTCCATATATGCTACCTCCTTGACCATGCCAGTATTCATGAGAATTCAATTCTCATGATCATGATTCCAATATTTCAAGTGTATATTAGATATCTTCATCCATTATGGAGATCTTGATCCATTGTATATTGTACGTGGTGATGACCACACATGAAACTTTGTATATCATGCCTATTCATGGCCACTGTACTCTTATGTATTCAAGACTACTACATGTATTTGTAGTCACATGCAAATATTTATCATTGTATTGTACTGATGTGTGGCTTGTTCTTCCACCTGGGTCTTCATTACTCTACTTCTGGGATCGATTTTATAATGTATTTCAAGAATCATGTTACTCCTTTGACCTCACACATTAGGGGTCATCTATTATAGCTGATTTTACCACACCAATTAGATCACATATTTATGGCCTTTGTTATTCCTTTGTAGACTCCTTAGACCTCATGGAATTATATTATGCTTTGATGTTCCAAGATCATCCCCAAAAATTTCTTGTATATACATATATGCGACTTTTAAAGCAATACCTGTGTGTATATGCATATTTTGACCTCAAACCCGCGTACATCGAGATGTGTGCAAAATGAAAAATATTTTTTGGAGTTTTCCTCATTTGAGTCCAAATAAATTGATTCTTGGCCTTCGAAATTCCTTAAGAATGCTCGAATTCAACCCTCCATTACCTCTTTGGATTGCTATATAAGGAACCCCTTGGATACATTGAAGGAGGAGAAATTGAAGAGCAAGGAAACTATAGTTAACATTGTTTCCTCAACTTTGCTTATACTTGAGTATACATCCCTTTGTCCCTTCGATCACATAGTTTTCTTCCCAATCTCTCATTTTCTTTGTGAGCTTGCTATCGAGATATGGAGGATTGAAGTGGTGGAGGCCGAGGTGGAGGACTCGGTTTCTCCGGTTTGTAGAAGTGCCGACAGAGTTTGTCACTATTGTATCTTTGTTTTATTAATATAAATATATTTTCCTGTCCACTTCATGTGCATTTTGAATATGAATATTGAATCCATGGATGTATTTAATTGCTTATAAATGGTTGATTATATATGATAGAATATCTCTAACACATTTATATATATCATGCTTTCTTTTTTTATTGTTGTTGAGATAAAATGGTAATTGTAAGTGCATTGGAAAAGCTCAATGTGGATCTACTTCAATCATCTGGAATAAGGTACCATTCGATATACCTTAGTGTTAGATTTGCTTACTGTTCTTGCATATTGGTAAAGACTGATTTCTGGTGTCATACAATCTGTTGTGGTACCCCCAATCAATAGGGAGTTTCTCTCTGTAACACCTACATCTAGTTTTCAATATACATCTACATCGACCATAACATGCACCATTGTTGGAACAAAATGAATTGAAGATAACAGAACCCGAAGACATCCATTCATATGTTCAGGAACCTCTTCTTTGCGACACCATTGTGGGATGACGCACACGCAATATAATGACAAACTCTATTCCCTTGTTTAAAGTGGCTAAATATGGACATCTCCCTGTGTAAGTAAAATGGTACTCTACTATTGAAGTAGCCAACAAGTTTCCTCACCTAAACGAATACACAATGGAGACCATTGTTTCTTAAGGAAGGAGGGATGATCCAACCAACAGTTGGAATTTTTTTGAACTTTGACAAAGTATATTACTTTGACTACTTCAACTTCTTCGACAGGTTCAGCATTGGCTTCGACAAGTATGAACCTCAACAGAACCAATCTGGACAAATCTATACATACAACATCTTGACATGCCTTGTTGACACTTGTTGAACAAGGACCGATTGTATTTATGTCATTTGCGGTGGTTGAATTTCAGAACCATTATAACTTCTTGTAATTGAATTTAATGGGTAGTCACCCAAGCATCACAGCATCCTATACAAACATGTAAATTATTGTAACAATCAACCAAATTTTCATAGAGAATAAGTGATAATAGAAATTGGTTTGAATTCTTGCATATTGTCTGTGTACTTACCTTCTATCGATTCAGTGTATTTCATGCTTTCCTTGTTCTTTTTCTAAGATTATTCCATAACAATGCTCGACTCATTTAGTCAACTGTTGTCCCCAACGTGCTCTTGGGTGCAACGTGGATCACTCACCCAAGAGCATGGCACCTTGGTGCATCGACAGTTGCCACCACGTTTTAGCCCGAGCACTCATTGATGTAGAGTGACACCTTAGAGGAGAACAAATAATGACACCCAATGATGAGTAATTCCTAGTAATTGCACCCAACAACCACATAGGTTGTGTGTGAGTTTCACTTGTGGAAGTGTTCAGTCAAATGGACTGTTGAATCAAGCACCCGTAGAAGGTGGACACAACACCTTGACATGAAGGACTTGAAGTGCACACTAAGGAGGACAAAGAGGAGGAGCACTTGATGCTTGATCAACGAATCCACCATCAAGAGAATGGACATTGGTGAAGTGGACCAAGTGAAAGAGTGTGAGTGTAGACCCAGTGCTAGCATGTTCACTAAGCGATAGGGTGCACCCACCTTTTGAGGTCGTACTCTCTCAAGTGATGCTATAAAATGACCAAGGAAAATGTGAAGTCATGACGAGGAGGAAAGAAAGAAAGAAAGAATGAAAGTCACAAATCAAGAAGGATAGTGAACTAGTAGTAGAAAGGCACACAAAGAAATGAGGGTTTAGCTAAGCAGCGATGGAGTAGTGAGAAGACGTGGTCTACGAGGGAGCCTATATTGGGGCATGTTATTAAAACAAATCCTTGTATTGTACATGGTAGCTAGTTGTGCATGCTCCAGGATATTTTTCGGTTTAGCAACTCTCCTCTTATGTAATATTTTCTTTGTTTAATAAAAATATTTCGGGGCTCTATAAGTTGGCAACACCACCCTTTCAAACTGTTGTACATTTCTTTTGATGGCTAAGTAATGCGTTAATAGAAGAACTTGTTAAAGTATAAAGTGTTAACTTAAAATACTTCTATAGAGTTGTAGGCATAGTATTTTAGTGACATGTATGGGTTGGCCTCATACCCAAAGTGCTCTCAGGTAGTGCCGCACGGACTTAGTCGAGCACCTTAGGCATTGTGATGCGTCCCATGACAAATTCTACCTCTAAATGTTTTTGTGCAGCCATTGAATTATATCTATGAATTTATTAAGGTAATCCTTTTATCATAATATCATTGTCCATATTTAAGTTACACTAAGTGACCTACCCGTTCTTTGCACAATATCAATCCAATGCCATTTTGACTGAACCCCTAATTTGTATTCCATGAAGTCATATGAGTACGTTACCTACTATATGCATATTCTCTTGGATACCTAAGAATTCCAAAAATATTTCTCATCACCTGCAACTTTGATTCACCACTTTGATTCCTCCTATGTGTATATTCATCCTTCAATTGGAGTTTTTACTATGCACGAGTGCTTTACTTTCTACGTGTAGTTTGCAACTTCGATTTTAAGCTCACAAAAATGATTTTTTTATACATGTTCAAAATATTAATTACTCGTTGATCCAAATACCACATCAATCAACTCTGTCAGAGTTTGTAGCAGGTTAGTTTTATGCCAGACAGTCTAACAGGATGAAGAGTTCGCATCTCTCATATATAAGCAAGTCGAATTAAACTGTTGAGGCTAAGTTTCTAGGTAGTTAGTTATTACAGTATTTAATGTAAGTAGGTAGAAATTTTTTATATAAGAAGAAGATTGTAAATATGTAAATGATATTCACAAGAAGAATAGAATAGACGGAACACAAAAATACAGAGAGACAGAGAGATACAAAGAAGAGAAGTGCATAGAAGAAGAAGCAAAAGTATGTGAAGAGTTTGAAGCTCAAGCTTCTATGTTTTGTGAAAGTGTTGAAGAGTCGAAGCTCTGTAAAAGGTGAAAAATCTTGGTAAACTTTCTAAGTTTGTATTTACGGCTGTAGTTATTTGTTATGTCGTCATAAGAAATATAAATCCATAGTTTATAGTTTAATGCAAGTTTTATTTAGCCACACATCTTCTCCATATTTACCTAAGTGAATGTTGTTTGCATTTACTAGTTAGTGAAAGACACAAATAATCCATAATTATTTCACTGCGTAAAAGTTCTAAGCTTTTATCCATATAAGTGTTTGACACAAATCTTATTTAATGTTGGGTTATATAATATTGTGAGTTAATTGCAATATAGTTGTGTAGCAGTTTATCCCAAGTAACTGGTGGTGAAAAGTTTTTTTCATATTCCAAGTCTTTAGACTAAGAAATATCTAGGTTGTTTGTGGAAGTGAGAGTTGGTCTCAACTTAAATATTGTCATAGTATAAGTCAGTCGAATCCAAGTGAGTCTTTCAAGGTAGAAGTGTGTCGAATAAAAAGTCCTTCACAGTAACTCTGTAGTAGGTATTTTAGTCCCAATACTTTCATGAGATCTAGTGTCAGAGTAGGTTTAGTAAAGAAGTCTTCTCTTAAAAAGGGAAAAAATAATTTCCCGAGGTAAAATTAAAAATGGCTTCCACTTCTGGTTCAAATATGTCGAGTTTACAAACTGTGATTTTTACAGGAAAGAATTCTGAGTATTGGTATCTAAAAATGAAGGATTTGTTCAGAGGAAAAGATGTTTGGAAAATAGTCCAAAATGGTTATACAGAACTAGCAGATCAAGCGACATATAATAATCTCACACGAGATGAAAAAGATTCCCTGAGGGAACAAAAGAAGAAAGATGGAAAAACTCTATTCTACATACACCAATCCATGCATGAAAGCATACTACCAATAGTAGCAACATCAATACTTCTAAGTCATGGGATACATTGGAGACCACATATCAAGGCTTGAACAAGGTAAAGAATTCCAAGTTGCAAATTTTCAGAAGATATTTTGAATCTCTTTCAATGAAAGAAACAGAGTCGTTAGACTCATTCTATACTAGAATTTTTGGTTTGATAAATCAATTGAAATCTTATGGAGAAAACATAGAATATCAAAGTGTTGGAGACATTTACCACCATACACACTCATTTTGGTCATTTTTTCCTAGTTAAGCCACTATCCTAAGTTTTATTAACTTAATTGACATCATAGGATCACTGTATGACATCAACCTGAGCACACCCACACCTACCTTCAGTCAAGGAGGATAACCAAGCCTTCTCCTTCATTCGGGGAGTCTAACTGGAGCACTCCGGGGGTGATCTGTGTGTCATAAATGCACTTAATTGTTAAATGATGGTTACAATTAGTTAAACAGAATAGTGAAGGAACCTCCTTTCATTAAATTGATTATTTAATGATTATTTAATAAACTAGAGTCAATAGGGGTGCCTCCAACCACTTCTGATGGTTAGTTACACTTCAGTTAACCTCATCTGGGTTCATTGGAGTAATTTATTCACTACCACTTGTTGGTTGGCTTGTAGTGACATGTCCCTGAGCTACTTTTAGTTAGACTTAGTCATTTATTGCACTCCGACTTCAGTTAGGACTCACTTGAGTCAATTAGGGTTTTGATCAGTGTTTATTGTGGCTTACATTTAGTTAAGCTAGACTCACTCATTCAATTCGAATGACCTCCTTGGGAATTACAATTGTCTTGGAATTCATGAATCTGGCATGAACATTGTATTGTATCATCATTCTTTCATTTGATTATACAGAGATGCTACTTCCATTGCAGCACCATTTTCCCAATTTTATGCATATTTGTCTAAATTATGTGTGAGATGGTGTTTTTAGTTCTTAGACCACTATGACAAATTAATATGGTATTAGAGCTCATGGTGGGACGAAGCTTAGATCTCCGAAAAACAAGGTTTTTGACATATTTTGCATGAAAAATTGAACAAAGCTAAAAAATTCCAGCACTGCACCAGAAGCCAAGGCTTACCATTTAATACCCCAAGAAAGGAAATTGTTGGTCAAGCTTGCTTGATCAACTATGCTAGGTGTGATGAAAGCCTAAAATGTGTAGGTTTTCTGACCTTATGGTGCCTCTTTTTTTGTGATTTGTAGGTTTTTAACAGGTGAAAGCATTCTCTCCAGCAGTTTCAAATGGCTTCTTCTGTAGAACTCTTGACTCCTTTCAATTTCCACTCATGGAAAGGAGACATGGAGATCCAACTATGTTCTAGAGGACTCTATAGGGTCACTATGGACACTGAATAAGATCCTACTTTTGTGGTAGACAAAGCTATATTCTTGAACAAGAAAGATGAACTTATTCGGATTCTTGTGCCTCTTTTTTTCTTGGGATCTTCTTTTCCATCTCTCTGGATTGAAGACTCCAAAGGAAATATAGGACAAATTGGAAACCCTATATGGAAAGCATGATGATTTGATAGTATACCAGCTTGAGAATGAGTTGATGTCTCTCTAGCCTTCCAATTTCGAGACCTTGAATGAATTTTTCACAAAGTTCAAGCACATTGTCTTACTGTTGAAGCAATGTAAAGTGAATAAGGAGGATGATCAACTCATCCTTGCCATACTCTCCAAACTTGGAGATGATTATTTGGTTTTTGTCTCTACATTCTATGCGGGGAAGCTCACAACCCTTGGACGGAAGATGCCTTCACTCAATGCTTTCATTGAGTCCCTAACAAGTGGACATGATAAGCTTGTCCAGATGGGGATCATCAGATCCTCCCGTGATTAAGCCCTCCATGTCTCGGGGCCCAAATATCTGAAGGGTAAGGGAAAGCAACAGAAGAACTGAAAAACAAAATTCGAATCTCCTAAGCCTAAAGTTGAAAACCAGCAGCATGAAGAGTCTTCCCGCTCAAAGAAGAACAAAGGAAAAGGGCATCATGGAAAGGAAAAATTCAAGTGCTCATACTACGGGAAGGGATTCCACCCTAAACATGCCTACATGAAAAAGAAACTTGATAAAGCTACCTCTCTCCTTGAGAGAAATCACATCAATATTCTGAAAAGATTTTGGAGGAGAGATCAATAAGATCGGGAACCACAACATGAAAGAGGTCATGCTCTCATGACAAGCACTTCAAAGTCCAAAGCACTCTTGATAGATTTTGGAGCTTCAAACCACATGATGGTTGAAAGAGACTCCTTCTCATCTTTGTATACTGGAAAATCCATTCCCATCCACATGGGAGATGACTCCACCATCATTTCCGAAGGAAAAGGTACTGTATATCTTGAGAATGGATATTTTTCAAATGTTTTGTATGTACTATCTCTAGCATCAAACCTCCTTAGTGTTTATCAAATGACAAATACGGGAGTTCCCAAGAGAGTATTCTTCAACCCAAATGATTTAGAGATCATATAACTTGCATCCAAGAAACTTGTAGCAAAAGGCCTTGCAAACCATCATGCAAAAGCCTACGAGTTCTCCTATTTTGTGGCGGATGCAAAGCCCACTGGATTGTTGAATCATGGAAATGAAGTTAGTAGACTGTGGAATGAGATTTTCAGCCATCTAAACTTCAAATAATTGCAGCAATTACAGAACAATTCTATGGTTGAAGTCCTCCCAGTCATTAAGGAAACCACTGGAATTCGCAAGGGCTATGTTGTTGGAAAGCACCCTGAGCATAAGTTTGATAGAGGGAAGGCAAGCCAAGCATCATGCATCTTGGGACTGATACATTTTGATATTAGTAGTCCCATGCCTATCACATCCATGAATGGATCAAGGTACATTATGAATTTCATTGATGATTTTTCTTGGTACACATGGGTCTTCTTTATAAAAAATAAGTCTAAAGTCTGTGAAAAATTCACTAATTTGAAGGCCTTGATCGAGAATGCATCTGGAAAAAAGATCAAGATATTGAGATATGATAATGGTGGGGAGTATGTTATTAATGAGTTTCTGCACTATTCCCCCAAAGTGGTATTCAGGTCCAGCATTCAATTCCCTACACTCCCCAGCAGAACAGTGCAGCGGAGAGGAAGAATCAGTCCCTCAAGGAGATGACCACCTGTATGTTGGAATCAAAGAAGTTGGATGCAAATTTGTGGGCTGAATCCATGCATGTTGTAGTATATATTTAGAATAGAGTGCCACACTTATCTATGAAAGAGAATACCCCTATTGAAGCATACTTTGGACACAAGCCGTATGTGTCGAATCTGCGAGTGTTTGGGTCCACTAGGTGGGCCCGAATTCCACTTGATAAAAGGAGGGATTTGAAATCGCAAAGCATAGAATGTATGTTTATTGGGTATCCTGATGAATCAAAAGGTTTCAATCTACTGGATATCAAAATAAAATATATCACCATCGAAAGGAGTGTCAAGTTCGATGAGCCTCTTCAGGAGGTGGAACTAGTGAAGGAGAAAACTACTGAATTTCCTTCCTATTCTACTAAATATTTGGATGATGAAATTGGGGGTGATGAACCTGATTTGGATCCTATGATTTCTGATATCAGTGTACAGCAAAAATCAGATGTTTAATCAGAACCTGAAGTGCAAAATCATCTCCCAACTTGGGCCCGACAGACACTCTCCTATGTAAGAGATAACATTGGAAATCCGGATGATCCAAGGAGAACCCAGTCTGATTTCCAAAGAGCAGGTATTGCACTCTCTTGTCATAATTATTTGCTATCTGAGTATTGTTATATGTTGATAATTTCAGACCCTAATTCTTACTACAATTCTCAGAAGGATCCGAGATGGCAAGTTGCCATGGATGAAGAGATGAATTCTCTTCAGAAAAACACTACTTGGGAGCTAGTTTCTCTTCCTCAGGGAAGGAAATTGGTTCAATGCAAGTGGGTGTTTCGGACTAAGGTTTCTGTAGATGGAAGCACCTAAAAATATAAGACAAGGCTAGTGTCAAAATCTTTCTCCCAAGTGCAAGGTGTGGACTACCATGATACTTTTGCACCGGTTGCAAAAATGGACTCCATCTGCCTAGTTTTGGCAATTTCAGCATCTAAGCACTGGGAAGTACATGATATGGATGTTAATTCAGCATTTATGCATGGAAATATTCATGAGGAGATATACATGAATCATCCTCAGGGATACATTTCTGATCCATCTTTGGTTTGCAAGCTAAATAAGTCACTATACGAGTTAAAACAGGCTCCAATAGAGTGGTATTCCAAGATGGATGCCTTCCTTCTCTCGTAAAAATTCCAAAGGTGTATATTAGATACAAATGTATATATATGGTAGTATTATGGTAATTTGATTATTATTTTTTTATATGTTGATGACTTACTGATCATAGGTAGCACAGTTGCTTCTATTTTAGTCATCAAAACTGTTCTCCACAATGCATTTGAAATGAGCGATTTGGGGCTCGAAATTGAGAAAATTTCTGATGGGATAGTGGTCACTCAGTAAAAATACATATCAAACCTATTAGTAAAGTTTAACATGTCTGAATCTAGAGCTTCTCCATTCCCTTTCCTTTTAGGGATTAGCCTTGAAGAAGGAAAAATCACACCTCCCATGGACTGCACTATTTATCGACAACTGATTGGTAGCTTGTTGTACTTGACTCATTCTCAACCTGATATCTGTTATGCCATGAATTTTGTATCAAGATACATTCAGAAGCCCCATGATATTCATTGGAAGGTAGCCAAGAGGATCCTCCAGTACATTCAAGGAACCAGGACATACAACATTCACTCTGTTGCAGACTCCGAGCTAGAGCTGGTTGGATACACAAATTCCGATTGGTTGGGTGATTATATTGATCGAAAGTATACTTTTGGATATGTATTCATGTTTTCTGGTGGCCCGATTTAATGGTCTAGCAAAAATCAGGCCACCATAGCATTGTCTTCAGTAGAGGCCGAGTATCGAGGAGTGGTGAATGCTTGCATCCAAGTTGTTTCATTGCAAGGCATTCTTTTAGAGTTCAATATTGGTAGTACATTGTCCACTATCCTATTTTGTGATAATAAAAGTGCTATTAAGATATCCACAGATCCAGTTACCAGGTAGAGGACCAAGAATGTAGAGATACACATGCACTATATCACAGAGCTAGAGCATGACAGGACCATCATTCTGCAATACTAACCGAATGATGAGTAGATTGCAGACATATTCACCAAGATATTTTCAAAAAATAAGTTCACTTACCTCCGTTCACTGTTGGGGGTGAGTTCATCAGGTTGATCCAACTACTTTCAGTGTTCAGCTTGAGGGGGGGGTTTCCCACTGGGTTTTCCCTCTTTTCCTCACTTAGTTTTTTTTTTAGCATTGTTTGAGTTTCATTATTGTATAGGGTGACCTATGGCCTTTCTTGTCAAGGCCCTAGAATTATTATGCACTTTATGTTTTCTACTCCTCCTGAGTATATCTTAAGGGGGGGTGTTGGAGACATTTACCACCATACACACTCATTTTGGTCAATTTGGCCTAGTTAAACCACTATCCTAAGTTTTATTGACTTAATTGACATTAGAGGAGAATTGTATGACATCAGCATGAGCACACCTATGCCTACCTTTAGTTAAGGAGGCTAACTAAGCCTTCTCCTTCATTCAGGGAGGCTAACTGGAGCACTCCGGGGGTGATCTGAGTGTCATAAATGCACTTAATTGTTAACTGATGGTTACAATAAGTTAAATAGAGTAGTGAAGGTGCCTCATTTCATTAAATTAATTATTTAATGATTATTTAATGAACTGGAGTCAATAGGGGCACCTCCAACCACTTCTAATGGTCAATTACATTTCAGTTAACCTCATCGGGGTTCATTGGAGTCATTGTTGCATTGCCACTTGTTGGTTGGCTTGCAGTGACATGTGTCTGAGCTAATTTCAATTAGAATCAGTCATTTATTACACTCTGACTTTAGTTAGGACTCAATTGAGTTAATTAGTGTTTTGATCAATGGTTAACTTGAGTGTTTCCTGTGGCTTACATTCAGTTAAGCTAGACTCACTCATTCAATTCGAATGACCTCCTTCAGAATTCGAATTGTCTTGGAATTCATGCATATGGCATGATCATTGTATTGTATCATCATTCTTTCATTTTATTATACAAAGCTCCTACTACCATTGCAACACCATTTTGCCAATTTTACACATATTTGTCTGAATTATGTGTGAGACTATGTTTTCAGTTCCTAGACCACTATGACAAATTAATACAAAGGGTGGTTGAAAAAATTATCAAAATTCTTCCACCAATATTTGAATCCTTGGTTGTGGATTGACCTTGGAAGAAATAAAAGACATGTCGATGTTTACCATTGATGAGCTGCAAGATTCACTCATCAATCATGAACACATAATTAGTAGAACAAACACATCATTGGAAGGTGCATCTGCAGCCCATTCATCTATAATTCGTTGTAGAGGAAAGGGGAGAAACAATTCTAGAGGCAAAGGAATAAACTTCTCATAAGGAGGACGCAACAACAATCCCATGGATGTCACTGGTAGAGGACAGAATCAGAACCCAAGTCAGCCAAGTGGTCACAGGTTTGATAAATAAAAAAATCAGTTTTATTATTGTAATAAATTTGGTCATTGTGCATATGAATGCAAGAATAAGCAATATGAACATGGAAGGAAAATCTAGAACCAGTCGACGAACACTAGCACTTCGTCGAGCGCAATGTTGATGGCATGTGCATCCCCAATTGAATGTAATACTGTTTTAATCTCACAGATCACATAAGGTTACCAATAATACACATATAAACATATAACCATAACAGACACAAGAGACAAGAATAGGTAATGAAGTAACATATTTATATTATAGCATTACATGAGTGTCCATGCATATGAAAAAACTAAACCAAGTTCTCATCTAGCTCAATAGCCTAATATATATGATTACAAATGGTTACAAGTAACTACCTGTCGGTTCGCTCAACCGACACGACTTACGTGGCCAACCTAATATCTGATTAGTCGGCTATTCGACTAGTTGGCTCATCGATTATCTCCTGCAACAAATACCATCCAAGCTAGTCTGTGCGTCATATGGTATTTAGATTCAAGCTACAACAATCATATGACTCATAATTTAAATTTGTTTTCCAATCTAGATAATTCAGTTCAAATTGATGTTACACTTGGAAATAATGTCCAAGTCATTGTTTTGGGAAAATATATTGTTGGTATTCTAACCAAACAGGGGGATCATAAGTACATGCCTGTTGTTTGTCATATGGTAGGTCTGAAACATAATTTGCTGAGTATTGGAAAACTAATACAAAAGGTTACAAAGTCTACATGGAGGACAATCACTGTGTGATTAAAGACATAACTCTAAGAAACCGGTTGATAGAAAATGTGTCAATGACAAGAAATCACTTGTTTCCATTAAGGATAGTTCCAAAAAATACAAGAGTTTCTTTCAAGGAAGAAAGAAAAGAAGAAGTCATACACTACGACAAGAAAGAAAATGACAGTGCTGAAATTCAAGCAACATTTCAAAATGAAGTTAAGTATTATTCCTAGCTGTGGCATTTCATATTTGAACATCTAAATTTTGGTTGGTTGAAGCTACTACACACAAAGAATATGATGAAAGGATTTCCATTGATCGACAAACCAGATAGAATTTTTGAAGGCTGCATTTTTGGTAAGTAGCATAGAGAGACTTTTCCAGTTGGAAACTCATACAAAGAACACACACCACTTGAGATTGTGCACTCTGATATTTGTGGCCCAATGCAGACATCATCCATAGGAGGCTACAATTATTTCCTTACTTTTATTGATGACTACCAAAGAAAAACATGGGTATATTTTCAGAAACATAAATCTGATGCATTTAGTTGTTTTCAGCAGTTCAAAGCACTCGTAGAGAACTAGAGTGGACACCGCATCAAAATATTAAGGATTGATAGAGGCACTAAATATATTTCAAATGGATTTATAACTTTTTTTAAAACCCATGCAAGCATAAAGAAGCAATTCACTATGAGGTATACACCTTAGCACAATGATGTCATAGAAAGAAAGAACAAAACCATTATGGATATGGTGCCCAACATGTTGGAATCCAAGAATTTTCCAAATGAATATTAGGCTGAAGCAATCACAACTGTTGTATACATTATGAACTAATGTCCAACAAAGAGTGTGAAGAAAAAGGCTCCTCAGGTAGCATGGACAGGTATGAAACATAGTGTTTCTCATTTAAAAGTTTTTAGTTGTGTTGCATATGCTCATGTTCCAAATGAGATGAGAAAAAAATTAGCCAAGAGGGGACATAAATGTATTTCTGTTCGCTACTATGAATACACAAAAGAATACAAGTTGTATGACCCTGTCACAAGGAAAGTAATCATTAGTTGTGATGTGTTGGGAAAAAAACATTAAACAATTTATAACATATATCCAACGACTTAATTGTCAACCCAGAGAGAGCATAAACTGGTGAGGTACAAAAAACATATATGCAGGGACAGAGTATTGCTAACTTAATTTGATATTCTAGGTGACTAAAATAAAAATACATGCAACTAAAATTGAATTAAGCTTGCAAAAACAGGAAATGACATAAAAATAAATCTAATCTAGAAAAGTAGGAAATTACATGAAATAAATCTAATCTAAGGAAACATAAAACTGCATAAAATAAACTGATATAAAACAATCAACATTAACTTGTGAGCTCACATAAAATCAATACTATCAATTCATAAAAAAGAAATAACTGAAAATCTATATTAACAATTCATAAGAAAGGAATAACTAAAAATCTATATTAACAATTCATAAAAGAGAAACTCAAATTAACATGAGATAATCAAAGGATTTGCATTAAGCATCATCTTCATTACATAAAAATGAAAATCCACTCTATGACTAACTCTCAAAAGAAAACTATTCTCTACTACCAAACCACTAGAGAGGCCTCTAACAAAATGAGGAGAGAGCCCTATTATTTATACATGAATTCAGGATAACCAATCCATAATTACAGATCCACTATTCTCTCAAGCTATCCCTCAAAATCCTCAACAAATACACTTTTCTCTCCACTTCTCCCTTCAAATCCTCCAACAAATATTGGATGAGATCTTCTATCCACATTTCCATGATCTTCTCCTTGAAAGTAGCCCACATCTTGAAGATGAAATTCGAATTTGAAGCTAGGTGGTGACTTTTGAGCTTGTTAAAGTATTCAAATATACCTGTAATCATCACCAAACTCATCCAAATTTAAGGTATAATGAGAATATATTAATTTTCTTAATATTTAACCACAAATTCACTCAAAATACTCAAAACTAAATGATTTCAAAAATGGTAATATAAACCCATATGTATTATCAAAGTGGTGGATATTAATAGTTTTATAGAAGGATAAAATAGGAATAAGGTGACAAATGGTATATGAAAGATAAATAAAAATGTGGTATTTTTGCAACTCAACATTCCCCCCAATTGAACTTCTTACATGTCCTCATGCAACTATGCATAAGCTTTTTAGCTTTGCATGATGATGTTTGTAGCAGTAAATCAATCCATGATGTGAAATGCATAAGTAGCAGATGTTGTATATATATATATATATATATATATATATATATATATATATATTTGTTGTTGGTTATTGTGTGGCAACCATAACAAATGTTGGTTCTTGTGGTAGCAACATTCATTTCTTTTACTTGTATTTTTGCTGCAATACATAATATTTTAATAGTATACATGCATTGGAAATTATGAAGCATCAATGTATATTAGAAAGCATTTTCTTGATATTATGAATCATGTCAAGATATATAGCAATGTGTAACAAAGCATAGTTTGGGAAAGACATACTGGTTAATGGTAAATGAGATGATGAATATGTAAAATGGTAATAAATAACCCCCCCACCCCCCAACTTAGGATGTATTAGGTTTATGAAAAGGAGAAAGGGAATGCAGTGTGGGAGTTTTCCAAATTCATTCATTTTCTAGCATTTAAGGAATTACATGGCTAAATATTAGAAAACAATATACCTCCACTTACCCAAAAAGTTGATGAGTTTATGCAAATATGAATATGGCTACTGCTGCTGAATAATAGAATGTCTAGTGAAGGATCTCAACTGCTGCTTGGTTGGATGAAGTAAAAGATGAGATCTAAAAGTAGAACTATGGTACTCTCATATGGATGAAGTATGCTACTGTAAAACTACTTATGGAGTCATGAAAGGTATATAGTCTTCATCCACTACAAAACCCGATGGTACAATTCTTACCATGCAAATAAATGTGTCGATGTTGAACATAGAAATAAGTCATTGGATTATCAACCATTGACGAATGTTGTTAACCAATGCAAGGAAATCTCACCATTGTTGTCAATGAGTGCCAAGGTACCTAAGTACATCATGCAAAGTGACAATAAATGAGTTGATGTCGAGCCACTTGCAAGATCTAACGATCAAGGGACATTGATGTATTCCCATGATTGTCTGCAAGAGAACTTTCCATCAAGGCATGCAAGCCTCAAGGTACTAAAAATTAACTCTAGTCTCTATCCCATATAAGGTGATGAGGTCAATGGGGCAAGACTTGTTGAAAGGTGGGCCTTAAGAAATCCCACATCAGTCAACACGAGTTGTACATAATGAGTGGTAGGACTATAGATAAGAGATCTCACGGTCAAACAATTTTTATGGCAGTGATAACAAAGCAATGTAGTCATGGAGATGAAGTTGAATGGTTTTATTCATAAGGAAAAATATGAACTGAAAATGTGTGGGACTCAAAAAGGTAGACATGCGGGAAGTCATGATGTATAAGGTAGTGAAAAAGTAGACTCTGACATGGATGACGAATAAGCTTGGAAGGAAAAATGGTAAGTAATCATGACATGGCGTAGTTGGTTTCTAAAAGGCTTATTGGTGGAAGAAAAATATCATGAGATACATATTGGAAACTCGGCTTCTTCAAGCTTTCAATGGAACATTTTTCTAAAAAATTTCTGCAATTCTGGAAATGCCATTTGTTCGTCTTTGAACCTGCAAAAGGTTAGCATTTTCCTGCAACAAACTTGTGAGAGCATTAAAATTATAGGAAAATATGTGCTTAACAAAAGTTAAAGAGAATAAAAAAAAATGCTCATATACCTGAAAGTGACAACCCTTCTTGTCAAAACCTATTTCTGAGTGACTTGCGAAAACAAGTTAGCACAACAATCCTAAAATTTTGAGAAGATTCCAAGTTCATTTATAATTTATAATTTATAATTTTATGATTTTATTTGTTACCTAATACTTTTTATTTATTTATATGTTTTTAGTTTTTAATTTAATTTAATTTTTATTTTTGTAATGTTATCATAACCCTTTTATTATTAATAAAATGTTTTTGTATAATTTTTAAACATTTGATTTATTTACCACAAGAACAAATTTGTATATGTTTAATTGTGATAAATTTATATATATAGATATTAATAAAAATTTTATTATGTCAATGTGTTGCTTTTTTTCTAACGTTTTTAATTGTTTTGCAATTAAAAAAAAAATCAAACAAAAATAAGATTTTTTACATCCCCCTTTTACAAACATGAATGCCTCCTTATGTGATGATTGTGCAATAGGGAGAGAAAGTCGACCCTTTCAATGTTCGACCCCTTTAAAAACATACTATCTTAATGATCTAGAATAGAGAAGCATGTGCAAACAAGCAATTTCTATGGTAAATTTGGAAGCTTGAAACAAACACCTACCTCCCCTAAACCAAAGATGTGCAAGGTCCCACTGGGGAAAAATAAAAATTAAGAAGAAGGCTTAGCTACGACAGTAGCTGCCTTCGCTTTTAAAGACTCATATTAATTTTATAACATTATTTTATGTTTACTATCTTTATATTATTTTTATATTTTTATAATTTTGTTTTTGTAATTTTGTTTCAGAAAACAATTATGCATTCCATTTGCTTTTCAAAACGTTCTAAGACATGGATCTATTCGTGGAAAGGATTTGAATTTAAGGGAACTATTTGAAAAGAAATTGTTGCACCATGATAATCAATGGGAAGTCTATTCGATATGATGGATTTCTAACATTGAATTTAATGCTTCGAATAATGTTGCTACTACAAACTGGATCTAATTATTCATTTTCCACCATAACCAAGGCATTATTTCTATCAGATCAAATAGTGATTCTTCGGAGGAGGAGGGGATAAAAATTTCCCACATCACCTACTATATTTTACTGATCTACCAAGAAACCTTCTTTACAGAAATCATGCCCCAACAAAACTTCAAAAGGGGTACATAAAATGCATTTCTATGGAGAAAACTACATTAAAATTAAGCAATAAAAGCATTGGAATTCCGAGGTATCTCCTAGGTTGTTTTATGGAGTTAAATTCGATTGTAGTATAAGAAACCGTTAACTTCTTTCTATTCCACTCACCTTTACTTCAACATGGTTTGGGCACCTTCATGGAGAAAGAAGAGTGGTTTCTACCTTGTTTGTCTTCCATTAAACCGGCGCTTATTCACATCATTCACCATAAAGGACAACTCTAACTCATCAAGAAGGTCATTTTTATTTTGGAAGCATAATATTGTAATAGAAGTAACTGACATATTGACCAATTTCCCATAAGAAGAAGGATGGCGCCTAAATTATAAGATTGCAAAATGATATCCTGCCACCTGAAACCAACCAAATAAATCCTAATTGAACATCGGAAAGCAAAAGTAGGGATGGATGCTAAAGATCAGAAAGATGAAAAACATGTACCAGCAAAGAAATGAATGGCACTGCTTCTGTAACTACTGGCAGTCTCTTGTGAATGCTTAACCTTGTGAAAGTAAAAGGCTCTATTGTGTAACCCAAAAGATGTAACCCCCCGATAGGTACTCCACGCGGACTAATGTGTAACCCCAGAATGATCCATGGCATACGGACTCCTCTCCACAACCTTATGTTGAGGTAATTTCATGATTTATTCTTGCATTGTATCAGTAAGTACAAATCCCATTAATCCAGATACGAAGCATTAGCATCCGCAGGTTCAAGTCAGCCTTAGGTGAGAGAGCCCATCCTATTAATTCAATACACCTGTGCACATGAGTAAAAGTGGTTAAAAACCCAATCCATGTGCAAAGAGATACGTGAATCACTCGATTTTTATCATGATTGAATAGTTACAGATGGAGTGGAAAGCACCAGCTAGAGAACGAGATAGTGTTTCACGTGCGATGGTTGCAACAACCTAGGGTTTCCAAATAAAACTTCACCACGTATGGAATTTCTCTACAGTTCATCTGTAATGGTAAACATATGGCGATGGTTCATGGCTCTAAGACATAAATTAGATCCTAGAGATAATCATAACACACTCAAATGTGATAAACTCTAGAAAATTTGATAGAAAATAGCACAAAAATTGGCGATAAAGGTGTCAAACTAGCTAAGCGTGGTAGTCTACCTACAGATATGTGATATGCCAAATTTGTTTCATCATTTGTAAATACAAGTAGCACAAAATGTGGAAAGAACAAAAGGATAGAGCACGGAGAAAGGCAAGATTACAGGCTCAATTCTCCCAATTGCAAAATCCAGTTGGCATGACACTAGTTGTTCCTGCTCGTGTTCCTATGTACCCTCTTAGAGGTCCTAAACTAAACCAACAGATATTTTATGGACAAGAACCACCTGCACTTATCCCACGTCAAGTTCTTGGATTTTGTTATTAGCAACCATTAATCCCAGGTATGAGGCTGGGAAGTGCGCCTACTCCATTTTTTATCTCCCTCTCGTACAGGCTCAGCAAGGCCAACGTCCAGGTGGCAGGAAAGGTGGTGTAGCATCTATTCAATAGAAACCATAACAACAACTACCACTTCTACAACAATATATGCTACCTCATGGTAATCACGTATATCGTTATCCCCCTGGAAGGAATGTCAACAAAATTCCTTTATCTGGAGTTGCAGCAGCTATGCATCCTTTACCATTGGATATGGGTGGTGTTCCTTTACATCCAGCTGAGACAATAATCTCGTAGCTAGTTCGATTTGTTCTGCAAATAGAGATGGATAGCCACTCTATCGAAGAGCTTTCCTGATCATAGAGAGAGTGAAGATGCACATGAATGGGAACTTTTTTAACTCAAAAGACTAATCCACAACCTAACTCAAAAGACTCGTATATAAGCTAGTCGAATTAAACTGTTGAGGCTAAGTTTCTAGGTCGATAGTTATTACAGTCTTTAATGTAAGTAGGTAGAAGTTTTTTATATAAGAAGATGATTGTAAACCTGCAAATGATATGCACAAGCAGAATATAATCATTAGAGGAAATTTCAAATCAAAATGGGCCTCCTAAAAAAAATTAATAAAATAATAGTTAAAATAATAAAATAATATTTATTAATTTTGGAGGAAGAAAAGAAAAAAACTACTTTTTTGTTTGTATTTTCGACATATCTCCCCGTTTTTTTACTCAAATTTCGATTGGGAGAGCTCATTGGATGCAGAATTAAATTTCACATCCAACGAGTACCCACTCAGCATACTTTTGACGGACCCCGTTACCCCAAAAACAAGAAATACCTGAATCATTTCGGAGATGAAATTCTGCAATAGTTAAAAGGGTTCTTTCTTTTTTCGTATTTGAATGTTGGAGCTCATCCAATAAAATTGGTTTCTCAAAATGAAGCGTGAACTATTTATAACAAACAAGGAAACACTCAATTAAAGGAAAGCTCAATTCAAAATGGGCCTCCTTAGGAAAATAATAAAATAATAGTTAAAATAATAAAATAATATTTATTAATTTTGGAGGAAGAAAAGAAAAAAACTACTTTTTTTGTTCATATTTTCGACATATCTCCCTATGTTTTTACTCAAATTTCAATCGGGAGAGCTCGTGGGATGCGAAATCATCATTATGTTTTTTCAGGTATTTCTTGTTTTGGGGGTAGTGGGGTTTGTCAAAAGTATTCTGAGTCGCATCCAACGAGCTCTCCCGATCGAAATTAGAGTAAAAACATGGGGATATATATCGAAAATATAGACAAAAAAATTAATTTTTTTTATGATACCTATCCCCAAATTTATATTAAAAAGGTGTTTAAGACCTATACGGTATTTCAAATTTAAACCAATTTCATTGGCTAGCACATTATGACATGGAATTTGAGTTAAAGTTAAAAGGCCCATTTTGAGTTGAAATTTCCTCTAATGAGACGGAACAAAAAAAGATAGAGAGATACAGAGATACAAAGAAGAGAAGTGAATAGAAGAAGAAGGAAAAACTCTGTGAAGAGTTTGAAGCTCAAGCTTCTATGTTTTGTGAAGTGTTGAAAAGTCAAAGCTCTGTAAAAGGTGAAACATCCTGGTAAAATTTCTAAGTTTGTATTTACGGTTGTAGTTCTTTGTTATGTCATCACAAGAAATATAAATCCATAGTTTATAGTTTAATGCAAGTTTTATTTATCTGCACATCTTCTCCAGATTTACCTGAGTGAATATTGTTTGCATTTATTAGTTAGTGAAAGACACAAAGAATCCATAATTATTTCACCGCGTAAAAGTTCTAATCTTTTATCCATAGAAGTGTTTGACACAAATCTTATTTAATGTTGGGTTATATAATATTTTGAGTGAGTTGCAATATAGTTGTGTAGCAGTTTATCCCAAGTAACCGATGGTGAAAAGTGTTTTTCATATTCCAATTCTTTAGACTAAGCAATAACTAAGCTGTTTATGGAAGTGAGAGTTGGTCAGATGGGAGTTGGTCACAACCTCAATATTGTCGCAGTATAAGTTAGTCGAATCCAAGTGAGTCTTTGAAGGTAAAAGCGTGTCGAGTGAAAATTCCTTCACAGTAACTCTATCGCAGGTATTTTAGTCCTAAGACTTTCATGAGATCTAGTGTCAAAGCAGGTTTAATAAAGAAGTCTTCTCTTAAAAAGGGAAAAACTAATTTCCTGAGGTAAAATTAAAAATGGCTTCCACTTCTGGTTCAAATGTGTCGAGTTTACAAACTCCAATTTTTACAGGAAAAAATTATGAGTATTGATATCTAACAATGAAGGATTACTTCAGAGGAAAAGATGTTTGGGAAATAGTATGAAATGGTTATACAGAACTAATAGATCAAGAGACATATAATAATCTCACATGAGATGAGAAATATGCCCCGAGGGAACAAAAGAAGAAAGATGGAAAAGCTCTATTCTACATACACCAATCCATGCATGAAAGCATACTCCCAAGAGTAGTAGCATCAATTACCTCTAAGTAGGCATGGGATACATTGGAGACCACATATCAAGGCTTGAACAAGGTAAAGACTTCCAAGTTGCAAATTTTGAGAATATATTTTGAATCTATTTCAATGAAAGAGACAGATTCGTTAGGCTCATTCTACACTAGAATTTTTGGTTTGATAAATCAATTGAAATCTTATGGAGAAAACATAGAATACCAAAGGGTGGTTGAAAAAATTCTCAGAAATATTCCACCAATATTTGAATCCTTGGTTGTGGATCGACCTTGGAAAAAATCAAATACATGTCAATGTTTACCATTGACGAGATGCAAGCTTCACTCATTAATCATGAACACATAATTAGTAGAATAAACACATCATTGGAAGGTGCATTTGTAGTCCATTCATCTATAAGTCATGGTAGAGGCAGGGGGAGAAATAGTTCTAGAGGAAGAGGAAGAAACTTCTAAAGAGGAGGACGCATCAACAATCCCATGGATGTCACTGGTAGAGGAAATAATTAGAACCTAAGTAAGCCAAGTGGTCACAGGTTTGATAAATAAAAAATTCAATGTTGTTATTGTAAGAAATTTGGTCATTGTGCATATGAATGCAGGAAGAAGAAATATGAACAAGGAAGGAAAATCCAGAACAAGTTGACGAACACCAGCACCTCATCAAGCACACTGTTGATGGCATGTGCATCCCTAATTGAATGCAATACCATCCAAGAAATTCCATGCATCATATGCTATTTAGATTCAGGATACAACAATCATATGAATGGTAATTTAAATTTGTTTTCCAATCTAGATAATTTAGTTCAAACTCATGTTACACTTGGAAATAATGTCCAAGTCATTGTTTTGGGAAAATGTATTGTTGGCATTCTAACCAAGTAGGGGGAGCATAAGTATATGCCTGCTATTTATCATGTGGAAGGTCTGAAACATAATTTACTGAGTTTTAGACAACTGATACAAAAGATTACAAATTCTACATAGAGGACAATCACGGTGTGATTAAAGACATAACTCTAAGAAACTGGCTGATAGAAAATGTGTCAATGACAAAAAACCACTTGTTTCCATTAAGGATAGTTCCAAAGAATACAGGAGTTTCTTTCAAGGCAAAAAGAAAAGAAGAAGTCATACACTGTGATAAGAAAGAAAATGACAGTGCTGAAATTCAAGAAGCGTTTCAAAATGAAGCTAAGGATTATTCCTAGTTGTGCAATTTCATATTTGAACATTTGAGTTTTGGTTTGTTGAAGCTACTACACACAAAGAAAATGATGAAATGATTTACATTGATCGACAAACTGGACAGAATTTTTGATGGCTGCATTTTTCGCAAGTAGCATAGAGAGACTTTTCCAGTTGGAAAGTCATACAGAGCACACACACCACTTAATATTGTGCACTCTGATATTTGTGGCCCAATGCAGACATCATCCATAGGAGGCTGCAATTATTTCCTTACTTTTATTGATGACTACTCAAGAAAAACATGGGTGTATTTTTTGAAACATAAATCTGATGCATTTAATTGTTTTCAACAATTCGAAGCACTCGTAGAGAACTAGAGTGGACACCACATCAAAATATTGAGGATGGATAGATGCACTGAATATGTTTCAAATGGATTTATAATTTTTTTCCAAACCCATGCAGGCATACAGAAGCAATTCACTGCACGTTATACACCTCAGCACAATGATGTCGCAGAAAGAAAGAATAAAACCATTATGGAGACGGTGCCCAACATTTTGGAAGCCAAGCATTTTCCAAATCAATATTGGGATGAAGAAATCACAACTGTTGTATACATTATGAACCGATGTCCAGTGAAGAGTGTGAATAAAAAGGCTCCTCAAGTAGCATGGATAGGTATGAAACACATTGTTTCTCATTTAAAAGTTTTTTAGTTTTGTCGCATATGCTCATGTGCCAGATGAGATGAGAAAGAAATTAGACAAGAGGGGACATAAATGTATTTTTGTTCTCTACTCTAAAGACACAAAATCATACAAGTTGTATGACCCTGTCGCAAGGAAAGTAATAATCAGTCATGATGTGTTGGGGAAAAAACAATAAACAATTTATAACAGATATCCAATGATTTAATTGTCAACCTGGAGAGAGTGTAAAATAGTGAGGTACAGACACAATATATGTAGGGGAAGAGTATTGCTAACTTAATCTGATATTATAGGTGACTGAAATAAAAATACATGCAAATGAAATTGAATTAAGCTTGAAAAAATAGGAAATGACATAAAAATAAATCTAATCTAGAAAAGTAGGAAATTACATGAAATAAATCTAATCAAAGGAAACATAAAACTGCATAAAATAAACTGATATAAAACAATTTACATTAACTTGTGATCTCACATAAAATCAATACTATCAATTCATAAGAAAGAAATAACTAAAAATATATATTAACAATTCATAAGAAATGAATAACTAAAAAACTATATTAACAATTCATAAGAGAGAAACTCAAATTAACATGAGAGAATCAAGGGATTTGCATTAAGACTCATCTCCATTACATAACAATAAAAATCCACTCTATGACTAACTCTCAAAAGAAAAATATTCTCTACTACCAAACCACTAGAGAGGCCTCTAACAAAATGAGGAGAGAGCCCTCCTATTTATACATGAATTCAGGATAACCAATCCATAATTACAGATCCACTATTCTCTCAACCTATCCCTAAAAATCCTCAACAAATCCACTTTTATCTCAACTTATCCCTTCAAATCCTCCAACAAATATTGGATAAGATATTATGTCCACATTTCCATGATCTTCTCCTTAAAAGTATCCCACATCTTGAAGATGAAATTCGAATTTGAATCTAGGTGGTGACTTTTGAGCTTGTTAAAGTCTTCAAATATACATGTAATCATCACCAAACTCATCCAACTTTAAGGTATAATGAGAATATATTAATTTTCTTAATATTTAACCACAAATTAACTCGAAATACTCAAAAATAAATGATTTGGAAAATGGTAATATAAACCCATATATGTATTATCAAAGTGGTGGATATTAATGGTTTTATGGAAGGATAAAATAGGAATAAGGTGACAAATGGTATATGAAAGATGAATAAAATGTGGTATTTTTGCGTCTCAACATGATGTTCAATTTGTCAAGAATGAATCGTGGAATGGAACCGTCAAGAAGAATGTCAAGATTTTGTCGAATGTAGAGCATGATGACATGACGGAGGAAGTGGTGTGAACACCACAAGTAATTAAACTAGTCACAACACTTTCGACTCCTATGACACCATCACATGGTTCATCACAAGGGATATCAACACAAGTCATAGCTCAGGCTATGTCGACAAGCACACCAACATGACAACAGATTCCATCAAGGAGTTTGTTGAGGTTGACATCAACATATTTAGTGAAGACAAGAAGTATCCATGAAATATATGAATATGGTACACCAAATTCATTCTCTCTATTTGCATTATTTTCTCAAATATATGATCCATTAACATTTTGGGAAGATGTCAAAGATGAAGTATGGGAAAAAGCCATGGATGAAGAAATAGAATGCATTGAGAAAAACTAGACATGGGAGCTGGTAGATGTACCAAAACATAAAGATGTAATTAGCATCGAATGGATTTACAAGACCAAGCAAGATGCTAATGGGAATATATAGAAGCACAAGGAAAGAATGGTAGAAATAGGGTTGATACAACATTTCGACATAGATTTTAATGAAACCTTCGCACCAGCTGGATGCATGGATATAGTCAAAACTGTTTTGGCCATCGCTACACAAAACAAATGGCCTATTTATCAAATGGATATTAATTCATAATTGTTGAATGGATATCTGGATGAAGAAGTATATGTGGAACAACCACAATTCTTTTGATTCATAGGATAAGAGCACAAAGTGTACAGTTTTAAGAAAGGCACTATGTGGTTTGAAGCAAGCTCCTATATCTTGGTAGAGTCACATTGATTCATATCTCATTGAGAATGAATTTCACAGAAGTGAAAGTGAACTGACATTGTACACCAAAGTGTGTTAGGATTGCAATCCTCCCTTTTCCAAAATCATCAATTTATCCTAAATTAGGATTCATTTATTCATTATTGAGTCACTAGTACCATTGGGTCCACTTGGCCTAATGGGGCCACATGTACCAGTCACTAGAGTGTAGCGAACACTGATTGAGGCTAACTTCCATTGACTACACTCGCATGCACTAATTTAGGGACCTCCTAGACCAATCCCTACAATTTAGAAGCCACTGGGAGTGCCGACACCAACCTCCTTCAGTTATTGATAGTTGGTGACTAGTCAAGCCTATTTATGAGTCAGTTACGTTCAGTTAGCGCCAGTCTTTGCATGGATGCATGGGGGAAGGTACATTTTCTCACCTACCACATCATTTAGACTAGTTTAACTGATTCTAACTAATTAGGAGACTGATTTAGACAACTGAAGGTATCTAGTTAAGCACCTATAGTTATTTAGACATGTCCAGTTATCCATGCATTCAGATTTAGTTAATCAATTCAAATTTCATCTCATGGATTCAAATTGTCTGGATATTAATTCCAGTGTATTGGATTGTAACAATTATCTAGATTGTATCCATTTTTAATTTTTATTAATGAAAGCATATATAGCTACAACTCATTATTTGCATTGTTTCATATCATATGTTGAGTAAATTTGTTTGTGGAATCTTCTGTAAGTTTTGTCTTGGTACTTAGCTTCATGTAAGCTCAATTTTAATATGGTATTAGAGCCTTAGTAGGACAAGGCAATTCTTCTTATAGGTTTCATGTTGGATCTATGAAGCAATTTGAGCAAAAATAGTCAAAAACATTCCAGCTCTGCACCAAAAGCGGAGAGTTTACCACATAATTTTTGGAAGCCCAACCTTGTTGATCAAGCTTACGTCATTGAGTAAGCCATGTGTGATGCAAACTCCAAAAGTGTAGGTTTTTTGACCTTACTTTGTTTTTTTTTTGTAATTGTAGGTACAACTTCATATGGATTCAAAATTATTAGTTCTTCTTCTTACTCCATCCACAAGATATTCAGAATGGAAGATGAAGATGATTTCATCTCTAAAGAGGAAATATCCCTATGATGTGTCTATTGGAAATGCTAAAGAGTCTTATGAGGATAAGAATGATTATATCAATAATGGTGATAGAACTTTTGGAACAATATGTTTGGCCCTTTCTCCAAGCTTGTGCTACCTTATTGGTTCTGTTGAATACCCAAAGGATCTCTAGAAAAAATTGGATAAAACCTTTGGCAAGCATAATGAGGATCATATTAGAAATTTGGATATCACACAAATCACCACAAGAGTTCTTTATTCAAAAGTGTCGGCCTCTACTCTCTCTAATGAAGTTGTTCAAGATGAAGAAGAAGTCGAATCTTCCTCAGAGTCAATTCGAATTGAAGAAAGTCTCCTTGCAGCGACTCCTTCTCCTACTGCTCCAGAAGTTTATGAGATCTCGAATATCTCATATTATCATATCGATGATTCAAAAGAAGAAATTTAAACCTATTATATTGAATAAAAACTTTGTTGCACTTCTAGGAAAACATTCTCCAGTAATTCTCCTTTAAATTCTGTGCAAAATTTGCCAATGATTGCTTCAGAAAGTGAAGAGGAATTCAATTTATCTCCTTCTAATGGTGTTTTTGCTATGCATATAAGTAATACCTTGGATATTTTGGAAATAATATCATATTATAGGAGTTATCCATTCACTCTTATTGATCTAGAGCTTTCAGCAAATTCCTACGGAATTGCATGCACCATACTCATAATTTTGAAGAAGGAGAAAAATGTGCATCTTCCATATCAGTGGACCACACTTTGGTTCTGATATGAACTTATTTGGATCTGATATGATCCTATTTGTATCTGATCTGAAATTATTTGGTTCAAATTTTAAGTTCCAAGAGCTTTCAGTCATGCTTGTAGCTGGTCTCATCAATTTTGGTGTGACAAATCAAGTACTGCAAGTCTTCTTAAAACTTGTTGTTGGGGATTTAAAGTTAGCTTTATCTTATGAGGTTGTTGATATTGTATTTTTTGAATCATTGCTTATTTATGAAGCTATATCATATTATGGATCTCAAGCATTTGCTCTCCATAGTCCGAGGGCTTCTCTACCTTTGATGACATCCTCATATTTTCACAGAACTAGTAAAGAGGGAGACATTCTGCATTCACGTGGACACTTGCTCCTAACACTTGGAGCTTATATTACCTCACATGTTTTTTCGTTCAAGGCTGAAATATATCAATTGCTTGGGTGTTCCTCAGATCATTCGAATTATTAAGAACTTTTTCTCTCTTATGAGTTGATTTCAATTTCTCTACATGGGTTCAATTTTCATCCAGCAACTATCTATATTTCTGATTTAGTTGAGCATATTCTTCTTCATCCAGAGAGGAATATTCCTCTAGAAATAATAATTTATTTTGGATGGATAAGTTCTCATGACAGGCCATGAGATACCTATGCATATAAGAATAAGATTGATCTTGATTCTACCTGCTTAGTTTGAGGAGGGATATTTTTCCCATGAGGTTTTTCCCCATTTCCTTGGTTGTATTAATAAGTTAATTTTTCATTATAGCTATAATGGGTGACCTCTGGTCTTAGTTATTAGGGCCCATAGTTTTCCAAGTTAGCATTCAGGGGGTTGCTAGGAATATATTCCTTGCTTGTCCAAACTGGTCAATTTACACTAACTTAGGATTCATTTAGTCATTATTGAGTCACTAGTACCATTGGGTCCACTCGGCCTAATGGGGCCACATGTACCATTCACTAGAGTGTAGGGAACATTGATTGAGTCTAATTTCCATTGACTTCACTTGCATGCATCAGTTTAGGTGCCTCCTAGACCAATCCCTACGATTTAGGAGCCACTGGGAGTGTCAACACTAACCTCCTTCAGTTGTTAACAATTGGTGACTAGTCAAGCCTAGTAATGAGTTAGTTACATTCACTTACAGTCAAGTACATTCAGTGAGTGCCAGTCTTTGCATGGTTTCATGTGGGGAGGCTCCTTTTCTCACCTACCACGTCAGTTAAACTAGTTTAACTTATTCTAACTAATTGAAAATCTGATTTAGGCAACTAGAGATAGCTAATTAAGCTTCGATAGTGATTTAGACATGTCTAGTTATCCATGCATTCAAATTGAGTTAATCAATTCGAATTTCCTCTCATGGATTCAAATTATCTGGCTATTAATGCCATTGTATTGCATTGTATAAATTATCCATATTGTATCGATTTTTACTTTTAATTAATGAAAACATATACAGCTGCAACTCATTATTTGCATTGTTTCATATCATATTCTGAGTAAATTTGTTTGTGAAATATTTTGTAAGTTTTTTCTTGGTCCATACATTCTTGTGAGCTTAATTTTAATAAACGAAATGAACAAGGTAACATATGAATTGTCTTCCTATATGTAGATGATTTAATATTTACTGCTGATTTTGGCATAAAATAATTTAGAACCATCATGGAAAGTGAATTTGAAATGACAAAATTTGTTGCTTATGAAGTCTTTTCTGGACATTGAAGTCCAACAGTATGAAAGTGGTATTTTTTCATAGTTTAAGTATGAAAGTATAGTTTTGAAAACATTAAATATGTCTAATTGCAAGGAATCCCCAACACCAGTAATAAAAGGTTTAAAATTGAGTAAAGATGATGATGGATCAACTGTAGAAACTACATTGTTTAAAAGGATTGTTGGCAGCCTTATGTATTTAAAAACAATGAGACCAAATATCATGTATGGAGTAAGTATGATCTCTATATTCATGGAGTCACCAAAAGACTCTCGTCAAGCACGTAAAATAATTATGAGGTATGTAAGTGGCACAAAATATCTCGGCATTATGTATTCAAACCTCAAAAAATTTTAAGCTCATTGGATACACTAACAGTGAAAATGGAGGTAGCACAGATGACAGTAAAAGCACATTTGGGTACACATTTCATTTTGGTACAAGTGTTGTATTGTGGGATTCGAAGAAACAACCCATAGTAATTTTTTCTTCAGTAGAAGCAGAGTATGTCGCATTGGCTACATGCATTGCATGTCAAGCTATTTGGATGTGAATAATGTTAAAAGGATTTTCGCAGAACCGAAAAGAACCAACAACCATTTTCTGTGAAAACAATTTAGCGATTTTATTAACAAAGAATCATGTGTTTCACAAGAAAACCAAGAATATCGACACAAGGTACCATTTTATAAGAGAATTGGTGAACAACAAAGAAATTTGATTAAAATTTTGCAGGTCTGAAGATCATCTTGCAGACATATTTACAAAACCTTCCGCAAGGAATACATTCAAGTATCTGCAAAGTTATTTAGGAATGACAGGTTCTTCTCAATGAACTCTGTCATAAACAGAGCAAGTTTCTTCTCTGAAAATTTTTGTAATTTTCTGTTTTAAAATTTCGATCTGCTCATAATTAAGGGGGAGTGTTGGAAATATTAATTACTCCTTGATCCAAATATCACATCAGGTGACTCTATTAGAGTTTATAGAAGGTAATTTTTATTTCATATAGTCTGAAAAGATGAAGAGCTCATGTCTCTCGTATATAAGCCAATTGAATTAAATTGTTGAAGCTAAGTTTCTAGGTAGATAGTTAGTACAATCTTTAATGTAAGTTGGTAGAAGTTTTTTATACAAGAAGAAGATTGTAAATATGTAATTGTTATGCAAAATCATAATAGAATAGATGGAACATACAAAGATAGAGAGACACAGAGATACAAAGAAGAGAAGTGTAGAGAGGAAGAAGGAAAAACTATGTGAATATTTTGAAGCTCAAGCTTCTATGTTTTGTGAAAGTGTTGAAGAGCTGAAGCTCTGTAAAAGATGAAACATCCTGGTAAAATTTCTAAGTATGTATTTACAATTGTATTTCTTTGTTATGTCATCAGAAGAAATGTAAATCCATATTTTATGGTTTAATGCAAGTTTTATTTAGCCACACATCTTCTCTTGATTTACCTGGGTGAATGTTGTTTACATTTATTGGTTAGTGAAAGACACAAAGCATCCATCATTATTTCACCGCTTAAAAGTTCTATTTTTTTATCTGCATAAGTGTTCGACACAAATCTTATTTAATGTTGGGTTGTATAATATTGTGAGTGAGTTGCAATATAGTTGTGTCATAGTTTATCCCAAGTAACCGACGATGAAAAGTGTTTTTCATTTTCAAAGTCTTTAGACTAATAAATATCTAAGTTGTTTGTTGAAGTGAAAGTTGGTTGCACAGGAGTTGGTCGCAACTGTTAAATTCTCATATGATAAGATAGATCATTAGTATTTCATTTCGAATTCATAACAAAAGCATATAAATAGGATCACTGAAAGATAGATAAGCACAACCATACAAAAGGAACAAAAAGATTTATCCTGGGAAAACCCTAAAGGGAAAAACCCAGCAAAAGCTTCCTCAATATAGATGCCCCAAAAAAATAAAAGGTAAACCCAACAAGGAGATCAAAGCCTGATCCTCCTCCTTCTCCAGCTACTCTTCTCTTCTCCACTAATGCGCTACACAAGTGAGAGTGTGTGTTCAAATGAGGAGAGTGACACCTCTATTTATATTCATCTGTTCACTTCAATTAAATCATTCGACATGTAGGCTCGAGTTAATCATCTAGGCTTGAGTTACACATGTAGGCTCAAGTAACCACATTGGGGTGCTAATGACCCACCTTTACAATTAGAGGGGACAACCTCATGACTCTTATTAGATCTTCTAATTAGAAGCATCGAGGTACAAGATAATACAAGTGGTTCTCCTGGTAGGGCCATTGGGGACCACAAAAGATACATATAGAATATTCTTTGAAGTTACACTATTTCAACACTCCCCCTTAATGAGAAGGGTATTATACAACAACATCAACAACAACAATAGTAGGAGAGAGATAGAGGACATCATCAACATCATCAGGGTAATACATCTATAAATCATTGGAAGCTTTTCAACATTATGTAGTATTCATCTTCAATCTTCAGTCTTCATCATTATTAATACTTTGACTACTTCAATCAACAACATCTTCAGCACTTTGACCTTTCGATCAGCAACATCATCTTTAGCACTTTGACCTTTCGATCAGCAACATCATCTTCAGCATTTTTACCTTTCGATCAGCAACATCATCTTAAGCACTTTGACCTTTCGATCAGCAACATCATCTTCAGCACTTTGACCTTTCAATCAGCAACATCATCTTCAGCACTTTGACCTTTCGATCAGCAACATCATCTTCAGCACTTTGACCTTTCAATCAGCAACATCATCTTCAGCACTTTGACCTTTCGATCAGCAACATCATCTTCAGCACTTTCGATCAGCAACAACATCATCATCGTACTCTGATCTTTTGATCAGAAACATCATCATGAAAATATCATCATCACCAAAACATCATTATCATCAAAACATCAACATCATCATCATCAAAACATCGACATGATCCTTCCTTTCGAAATAATGGGATCAACATGTCTGTGGTACTCAGATGATCCTTCCTGTCAGAATTACAGGATTTAGGTCTTTACAGAGTTACTAATGATCCTTCCTTTCAGAATTATAGGATCAACACATCTATGGAGCTCAGACGATCCTTCCATTTGGAATTGCGAGATCAAGTCTTTACGGAGCTACTAACGATCCTTCCTTTCGAAATTAAGGGATTTATGTCTTTTCAGAGTTGCTAACGATCCTTCCTTTCGGAATTACAGGATCAACACATTTGTGGAACTCAAATAATCCTTCCTATTGGAATTACGAGATCAACACATCTGTGGAACTCAGACAATCCTTCCTGTTGGAATTACAGGATCAACTCTTTACGGATCTACCAACGATCCTTCCTTTCAGAATTACTGGATTTAGGTATTTACAGAGTTACTAATGATCCTTCCTTTCAGAATTATGGGATCAACACATCTGTGGAGCTCAGACGATCCTTCCTTTCAGAATTACGGGATCAAGTCTTTACGGAGCTACTAACGATCCTTCCTTTCAAAATTACAGGATTTAGGTCTTTACGGAGTTGCTAACAATCCTTCCTTTCGAAATTATGGGATCAACACATTTGTGGAACTCAGACAATCCTTCCTATTGGAATTATAGGATCAACACATCTATGGAACTCAAACAATCCTTCCTGTTGGAATTACAGGATCAAGTCTTTACAGAGCTACCAACGATCCTTCCTTTCAAAATTATGGGATTTAGGTCTTTAAGGAGTTACTAACGATCATTCCTTTTGGAATTACAGGATCAACACATCTATGGAACTCAGGCAATCCTTCCTATTGGAATTATGGGATCAAGTCAGTGATCCTTCCTTTCGGAATTATGGGATTTAGGTCTTTATAGAGTTACTAATGATCCTTCCTTTTAGAATTACAGGATCAACACAGTTGTGGAACTCAGACAATCCTTCCTCTAGGAATTATGGGATCAACACACGTTCTCGAGTACCGAAGTCATTGGATCCGTTCTGAACCGAAGTTCAAGGATGATACAATCCTACCACCTTCTCGATGACCGAAGTTCATCGAATCCATTCTAAACCGAAGTCCAAGGATGATACAATCCTACCACCTTCTCGATGACCAAAGTTCACTAGATCCATTCTGAACTGAAGTCCAAGGATGATACAATCCTGCCACATTCTCGATGACCGAAGTTCACCGAATCACTTCTGGACATATGTCCCGGGATGATACAATCCCTCTTCATTCTCAAAGACTGAGGTCTCCGGATCACTTTAGGGTAAGTGCTCAGGGATGATACAATCCCACCACCTTCTCGATGACCGAAGTTCACTAGATCCATTCTGAACTAAAGTTCAAGGATGATACAATCCTGCCACCTTCTCAATGACCGAAGCTCATCGGATCCGTTCTGAACCGGAGTTCAAGGATGATACAATCCTGCAACATTCTCGATGACCGAATTTCACTGGATCACTTCTGGACATATGTCCCGAGATGATACAATCCCTCTTCATTCTCGAATACTGAGGTCTCCGGATCACTTTAGGGAAAGTGCCCAGGGATGATACAATCCCACTACATTCTCAAGGACCGAGGTCACTAGATCACTTTAAGGCAAGTGCCCAGGGATGATACAATCCCACTGCAGCATCACTACTCCCCCTTTCGGGGAAGGTCTTTTCGAACCACACCAAGCTTGTCTCGAAAGTGTTTGAACTTTACTCGAGACATAGGTTTCGTCAACACATCATCGTCTAAACCATCATCATCTACATCTTCAGTATGTGGATACTGAACTATCACCATCTGTATCTCCAGTATGTGAATACTGAAAGAATCATCACCTCTATATTCAATATAGAAATACGGAATCACCATCATCTGAATCTACAGTATGTAAATACTAAAACATCATCTATATCTTTAGTATGGGAATATTGAAATCATCATCATCTCTATATTCAGTATAGAAATACTGAATCACCATCATCTGTATCTATCTTCAGGTCAAAGGGACCTGATATCAGCTTCCAAAGCCATATGGCTTCACAACTTAGCGGAGCAATCTGCTATGTATTCTGCTTTAGCTGTGCTAAGAGAAACACTGGACTATTTCCTGTTAAAAAATGAACTCATAACAGACCCAAAAGCATCTACCTGATGTGATTTTCCTGTCTGAGATACTTCTAGCTCAATCTGCATCTGTATAGCCATATAATCTATAGTCATGGTTATAGACCAAAGTCTATAGTCCCTTTCAGATATCTCATCACATGTTTTGCAGCTACTAGGTGAACCCGTCTTGGTTGAACAAGATATTTACTTAAGGTGTTCATAGCAAAACAAATGTCTAGTCTGGTATTTTATAAGTACATCAATGACCCAATGATCTATCTGTAATGAGTCACATCCACTAACTCTAAAGATTCATCAGCTAACAGCTTTAGGTTAGAGTCCATGGGTGTGGCCATGACTTTGCATTCCAACATATTGAATCTCTTCAATATCTCTACCGCATACTTTCCCTAGTTGAGAAATATTTCTTCTAAACTTTTCCATACTTCCAGACCTGGGAAATAATGCATTAACCCAAGGTCTTTCATCTCAAATTCTTCTGCCTGCTTCTTCTTGCTTTCCATGATCTGTTTCTCATTTCCTGTCAAGGATAAGTCATCCACATATAATAATAGGATGACAAGTTCATCTTCTACAACCTTGAGATAAAGGTTAGGATCAGCTTTACTCTTGGTAAATCCCATGCTCGACAAGAAACTATCTATTCTTCCATACCAAGATTTGGGAGCTTTCTTCAGGCCATAGAGGGCCTTCTTCAATTTGCATACATGATTCCATCTAGCTTCAACTTCAAATCCTCGTGACTATTTGATGTAAAACTATTTCTCAATCATACCATTAAGGAAGGATTGTCTTTACTTCACCATGGAAGAAACTACCATGATAGTTCTGAAGGAAGTGTACCTTACTTCCTGGAGTAAGTGTCTCTTCAGAATTAATTCCCATTTTTTTATTTTATTTTATTTTATTTTTTCTGAAAGAAACCTCTGGCCACAAATCTTTCTTTATACTTCTCGATACTGCCATTAGCTGCATGCTCTATTTTGTATATCCATTTGGAGGATACAATACTCTTTCCTTCTGGTTTGGGAAATATATCCCATACATCATTCTAGTATTCTTTCATCATAACATCTTCCATGAGTTTGTCTTGTCAGATCATCAACATATTCTAGTCTTCTGCATTCAACCTTGAAGGTTGGAACCCACTTTACTCTTGGTAAAGTCTTGATCCATCATGAAGCTATCCATCATGTCGTACCATGTTGAACTCAGATATATTCTGTAGTCACTCCCCCTGGAGTGGAGTATCATCTTCCCTCTTCATTCTATACAGGTGGTTCTATGCTTGATATATATTTGTCAATAGAGTATGTCATGTCATGGTCTATTCTTTCTGAGGAAAATCACGAACCTTGCTTTGTATACTTGTTCTTGTAGATCCATATGGAGGATACTACGTACTTCCCTTTATGTCTGGAAATCATATCGTATACATCATTCCCCATGATAAACTATTATTATTTGATCATAGCTTCTTTCATAGCATTATTTCCTTCATCTTGAGTTATCTCTCGTACCCATGGTGGTATTCATCCTTCGAGGTGGATCTACCACTCTCTGAAGCTCTTTCTTTCATCATGGTGTCCCTGACCCTGGGAGCTTCAGGTTTTATTGCAGTGAATCTTGAATTTTCATCACTTGTTCTTCAGAACAAGTCTCATCCTTCTTGTAGGGGGTTGTACGGGACCTTTCCTACAATTCAAATGCACCAGCTGCATGGTTAGAACTATTTCATAAAACATATGCATAATGACAAATTCTTATGCATCATGCAACTGTTTAGCCAATACAGCATTCATCCATATCTCACATAAACTTTCTAGATGCCTTCCATATTTATCATGACATTATTGATATTGTGCACTAATCCAATATGTCAGCAAGGAGGCTTCATTCTAGATAAGTATCAGTGGAGAGTTGTATAGCACCATGACCTACTTACCCATCACATGCATATTAGTAGTATATAGTCATTAATGCAAACAATCTATCATGCATAACACATCAACTGAATATAATCAAATGTATAACAAAACAATATCATGAAATGACAATTGAATACTTATCTTTTATTTGTTTCATGGGTAGACTCCATCTTGATCATTCTACTTTAACATCTTCTTCATTCATGAAATCATCATTTCTTATCCAAATGATAAGATGAAAAAGAGGTTCTTCAAGAATTGAGTTCTTCATATTCCTCATCGCATGAGGGATCTTCTTTGAATGGTGGGAGCTTGATCTTCAATTACTCCCATCTTATTCTTCTCTTCTTATGAGTTCAGCTGAAAGTAATCACTTCCTTCTGGAATACATTCTTCGCATGAATGAATCCCATGATCCTGGGATGCCATTCAAGGTGGCTATCACCACTTCTGCATTCTTCACTTCTTCTTTTACCTCTTCAATTTGTTTCATAAGGTCATCTTCCAATGTATGTTATTTCCTTCAAATAGCTTGGTCAAGGAATCAAACATCTCTTTCAGTGTCTTTAGGGAAGACACTTGTGGTACAAGTTGATCCGTGACTGAATCAACAATGATCTTCTTGGCCTTGACGAAGTTTTTCTAGTGTAAGGCTTTGAGCCTCATCTCCCTCTGGAACCTCTCTACTCATGTAAGTGTCCAAATCATTTTCTTTAGAGAGATCAAATACTTCCATTCTTGGAAGTTATCATCTTCATCAAGCTTATCATCAAGCTGATGTGATAGATCACTTTGAAATGAAAACCTCAAATGCAAATAGCAAAAGATTAGATCTTACCGATTTGAGGTGTATGTCCTGCTTCTGGGGCTAGCTGATCTAGGGTTTGTTAGAGAAACCCTAATTTTCAAAACTTGGAATCTTTTAGATCTGATTGTATAGAATTATATATATATTCAAATGGAGCTATCCAATGTACTCCTTTTCTGAAAACAGTAGAGGGAAGCTCCCGGAACAGTAAGCCCTAGTTTTCCAATTTCTTCTGCAAAAATTCCTGTCACTGTTTCTGTGAGATCTCTGAAAATACTACTCCTCTATGTTTGTGATTTTTCACTGAGGTAACCTCAAATGTTCCTGATCCAATACCATAGTTTTCATCAGAATTGGTTTCACCAATTGGGATTTATGATCCTTTCCCAAGGTGACATGTTACAGAACTCTTCAGAACATCGAAGTTGTACAGCCTACCACGTGTCACTGTTTCATCTTCTAGTTCTGAAATTCAGACCAAAGAAACTAAATTCTATGCTATTTCTATAACATCTTCAGGAATTCCATTTGGACCTCTGTATCCCAAGCTATAACAATTCTCCCCGGGTATCCTGTTTAGGGATGAATTCTGGAAGAGGCTGGAATCCTAACTTGGAGGGATCATATCTCCCATAATATAGTGAATCTAAAGATAAATTTTGGACATAGTGTACATTAGGATTTTAGCTTCAGCCTCTTCAATTTTCTGCTCCTGATCCTTCTCCAATATCATAATATAGTGAATGTACCAAAATGTAGCAGTTTTAGTATTTAGGGTTTTTCTAGCTCGGGGTCAAACTAGGGTTTGACTTTCCCACCCAACCAAATTTCTTTATCCAGGTCTCTAAAATTCGATTTTTATGAGGATAACAATCCTATGCTGGGATCACTCAAAAATTCCTCTTCTGTATAAATCCCTAATTATCCGCACCAAAATTCCTCTTCTGTAGAAAGCCCTGATCCTCCTCCTTCTCTAGCTACTCTTCTCTTCTCCACTAATGCGCTACACAAGTGAGAGTGTGTGTTCAAATGAGGAGAGATACACCTCTATTTATATTCATTCATTCAATTCAATTAACTCATCCTACATGTAAGCTCGAGTTAATAATGTAGGCTCGAGGTACACATGTAGGCTCAAGTAACCACACTGGGGTGCTAATGACCCACCTTTACAATTAGAGGGGACAACCTCATGACTCTTATTAGTTCTTCTAATTAGAAGCATCGGGGTACAAGATAATACAAGTGGTTCTCCCGGTAGGACCATTGGGGACCACAAAAGATACATATAGAATATTCTTTGAAGTTACAATATTTCAACAGCAACCTAAATCCTGTTGCAGTAAAAGTCGATCGAAGCCAAGTGAGTCTGTGAAGGTAAAAATGTGTAAGGTGAAAATTCAATCATAATATGTTGTATTAATTGCATCATGGGTATTTTAGTCACAAACATTTCCATTAAAGTAAACAAGGGAAATTTTTTATGACCGCATGGTAACTTAAGTCTACCACTAAAGCATGAGACCTTTCTCGAGAATAAACCCATATTAAATCATCTGAGCCATCTATCCAATTTCTACTTTGGTACTCATCTCCTTCATCCTAGGTAGGTAATTCACACTTCACCAAGTAGACCTAACACACAACGAATGTTTTTCTAGGTTGTAAGTTTCCCCTTATATCACGCATCAATCTGGAGTAGTACAAGTGTCATCAGTCCAATAATTGCTCCTAAACTAACTTATATATCTCGAGCTTTGTGATCCAAAATTTACAACTTTCATAGAATGATCTCAAACCTTTCAGTGTTGGATATGTTTGAGTTGTTATTTATTCTTGGTTTTTGAACTAGTTGTTTATTACAGTGTTCCTCACACAGTTCACGCAGTATCTTTGGTATCTCTCGTAATTTCTAGTCCACACTGCTACGAGTTACAACTAGTGACCCATTTCAAAGATGGTTCTTTGAATACACCCATGACCTCCAATGCTTTGAATACAAGCCGGAACAAATCTCACAGAAATCCTAATTCATGTTGTTATGGCCACCATATTTCTCTCATTTTACCCTTTTGATATTATTTCTTGGTCAAATTAGTAACGACGTAATCTTTGAGCACCCTCTATGTAACACACCTAGAACTAAAAACATTTTATTTTGTGAAAATACATTACTTTAAAAGTTATTGTAAAGTTTTATGTTGTTGACCAAGGATGGTTAAAGATGACTATAATTGAAATATTTTATTATTTAATAATTAAAAGAAGAGACACCTATCCAAAGAGGACTATTGAAGAATGCTCATTGACCCACTAAGAAGAATAATCTAGTGCACAAGGAAAAAATGAAAAATGGCAGCAACAACATTCAATCCCTAGTTGTTGCAGGAGGAAACTTCCCTATAGTTGTGGTCATTTTCCCAAGAAAGGAGGAACCGAGCAGGAAGCCCATTTAATTATAAAACTGACCCAAAGACCTAGGAAAACACATATATACCCATTGAATGAGAAGGAGGCTCACTACATGCTAGAGATTATAACCTTGTGGTTTGTTGGAAACTGAAAATTTAGGCACACAAGAGGAAATTCGATGAGGGTAAACCTAAAGTGAACTACTAGAGTGTTGTCTGCAAATGTGACTACTAAGTTACAGAGAGTACTAAATAGAATTCTACATGGTATAATCGTCCTGGAGGTTCAGTGAACAGGATTGGGGGTCATAAAGCAAGTAATCTTGGATACTTTCAGGAGATGATTGGGAGGAACGTTTTTCTTTAGATGTTTTCCCACTTCGAAAGTTAACAGGTTCTACATTTTTCTGTTTTTTTATCTTTACAAGTTTATTTCTATTCATATTCTAAAATATTTCATGAATGTTAAAAGTTTATATCATTAGAGGAAATTTCAACTCAAAATGGGCCTTTTTACTCTAACTCAAATTCCATGTCATCATGTGTTAGCCAATGAAATTTATTTAAATTTTAAATACCGTATAAGTCTTAAACAATTTTTAATATACATTTGGGGATAGGTATCATGAAGAAACTACTTTTTTGTGCCTATTTTTGACATATCCCCTTGTGGTTTTGCTCAAATTTCGATCGGGATAGCTCATCGGATGCATAATTAAATTTCGCATCCAATGAGTACCCACTCAGCATACTTTTGACGGGCCTTTCTACCCCCAAAATAAGAAATACTTGAAAAAATGTGATGATGACATCATCATCACATTTTTCAGGTATTTCTTATTTTCAGGGTAGATGGCCCCATCAAAAGTATGCTGAGTGGGTACTCATTGGATACGGAATTTAATTATGCATCCAACGAGCTATCCCAATCGAAATTTGAGCAAAAGCACAAGGAGATATGTTGAAAATACAACAAAAAAGTAGTTTTTACTTTTCTACCTCCAAAATTAATAAATATTATTTTATTATTTTAACTATTATTTTATTAATTTTCCTTAGAAGGCCCATTTTGAGTTGAAATTTCCTCTAAAGACTATTAATTGCTTTTGAAATAAAGTAGGAAAGTTTTATTTCTGTAGATTAAAAGGGAGAAATGATTTTTATTGCATAGACAATTTCATAGTAGAATTTGTAGATTATCCTTTATTATAAATTAAAAATAGTATCATAGAGGCTTAATAGAGCTATCATCAAAATTTCTTGGCAAAATTTTCTTGTCATTTCTTTTTATAGTTAGGATTCTCCTTAGCTAGTTGCAGTAAGGCCTCAATCAAAGTTTTAACTAGCGAAATAAACTTTAGTCTTGGAGTTAAAAACACTAAGGTTTCCACTGAGGGCTTCGAGACCAATAAGATAATAAAATACATATAAATATTAATTTTACACTGTGTAAATTGCTTACAGTGGAAAGGCTTAATATTTTTATAATTACTCATCATCATTTAATCATACAACTGAAAGGACTGTGGTAATTTTAAATATTCAGTATCAATATTATACAACTGAAAGGATTATTTTTTTGATAACTTACACAAGTATTATTTCCCACAATCGAAAGGATTAACATTTTTTTTTAAAGTTTAGGGTTTAAACACTTTCTGTTAGCTAAATAGTTTCTTTAAAATCAAAACATTTTCATCATGTTATTTTAACATAGGTCAAGGGTTCGAGGCCTATAAGGCCTTTTTCTCCAAGTATTTCATTAAATAACTAAAAGCTACAACAAAATCCCTAAACTCATACAACAGAGAATGGGTTGTAACCAATTTGAAATATACCGTGACGTATTTCAATAAAATATTGAATACTGTAAAAACGTAAACAAGCAAATAAATTTATTCATTAAATAATAAACAAAATATCTATTACACAAAGCAGTTCCAAAAACATTAAATGGTTTAAACAACATAGAGTAATATTGTTAAATCAATATATCAGTTACATAATTAAACTGAGAGCAATAACAAAGGAGAAAACCATGATAGAAATGTAATTCTGAACAACATTTTAGAATGATAGCACCCTAAGTTCAAAATAGGACAGGAACAAATTTAATTTACCAATGAAAGTCTCAGGATTTTAAATAGAGCCTAGAATAAAAATTAAAACCCAAATATTCATTCAATCTTAGACAATAAATTTTACATCGTCCAACGAGAGAAAAAAATTTCTTCACATATTAATAAAACAAAATATACAAAGTAATGTTGTTAAACAATAACACCATTTATACAATGGTTTAAACCAAGCTAGAAACGAAAATTGCATGGACCATTGCCTTCAAAACTCTATTAAAATTTTATAATTTCCCATAGACTCCACAGTCTATAATCAAAGGTGTTTTCAAAAACATTATCTCTTTAATAATTCTATCACAACTCTAGGGATTATAAAAATCACATTTCATCTTTGCCAAAACACAAGAGATTATACCATCAAACAGAAGGAGTCATGTGCAAAGCCGTAAATCTCCAAAATAAAGCCAACCAAAAGAAAACCTTGTTCTTGCTTCTTGTTCACACCATCAGGGACCATATGGTTCAAGGCTTAGGTCTTACCAGAGCCTATGACGACCGTCCATCCTTGACCCAAGCTCTTCCAAGCCAAGCAACAACCAACGAGCCTGCTACAGTCAAACAATAATAATCATAGGTTAAAACTTTTACTGTATAAAATATTGTTTTCATAAAAAAACTAAAAACAAACACAACAAACTTAAAAAATTACCTCGTCTCGGAGTCTTACAAAAGGAAGTGATGATGACATCTCAGCAAAGGAATTGGTGATGACATATATGTGAAGAGCCAAAGGAATGGAGTCAAAAATGTTGATGTGGTATTGGAATAAAACTGGGTGCAATTTTAGAGTTAACAAGGTTGAGTGTTGGAAGGGCCGAGAGCCTTTGGGTCTCCCCTATAGTCCCACAACGAAGAAAAAATACAATGTAATAAAACCTTGGTGTTTTGATAGGGTTTGTTACCTTTCCATACAGCTGGAAAGCACCTTAAACTTTTGCATGGCGTGTTTAACCTACCTCCACATGGGTTAAATCTTTGGAACCTGCTCTCTATAGTTTTGGAGTGAACAATTTGTTTCCCCTTAGCCATTTTAGTATAACCTTGGTGTTTAGCTCATTAGTGGTTGGTATGCTTAGGGCATAAGGGTTCGACCATATGTTTCTTGTATAAATTAGGACTTGGAGCACAAGGGGGGGCTAATCAGTCACTAGTGAAACCTAAAATAATACAAATTTTAAATATTGCATTAGATTTCAATAATCTAAGTAAGACCTTTAGACATGTAACCCTCGCATCGAAAAAGAGTTTGCAGGAAGAAGGATAAAAACAACAAAACATAACAAATCCATTTTTATGATAAAACAAGTTAAGCATACAAACAGTAACCTACGACAATCAGACATGACACTTTAAACTTTGAAGCAAGTAAAACTGTAACCAATACAGTGTTATGTATTTCATAAATGGAGTTGACATGATTGAGTTGTTAGTTTTAGATTCACAAAAATTTCATTATAAGCTAAGTCCTATAATGGAAATGGAATTCTAGGGTTTACATTTACTTCTTAAAACCTATGATCAATCTGGTCAAGTCGTATATTGACCTAACGATTTTTTTTATGGAATTTTGGAGGTATTACATGTGGTATCAAAGCACGGATTTCAAACACTAAGCCTAAAGTTTGGCTCAACTCGCATGCTCAATACAAAAACAGGACAACAAAAATACTGAATTATGTTTAAAAATTGTTTCTATACATAAATATAAATTTTTATTTTGCAGGAAATGTAAGGATTAGAGGAATCTGCCGAGGATGGATCACATCATAATAATCTAGATAATATAGACGTGGAATTAAATCATCAAACATATAAATTACTTCGAACTATAAAAGGATTAAAGGCTAAACAACAGAATGTTAAGGAAGACAATGAAAGAATCCTAAGAGCACAAGAATAATTAAATTAAATATTGTTGGATAAATTACATAATGAAGGAACGGATAAAAGAAAAGAACATGAATCTAAATCAGGAACTATATCTTGCAAGCGTAAAGGTAAAAATTTTAAATTTTCCTTTAATGAAAGTAATTCCTCCTTAGGAGTCAATGTTAGGTCACACAGAGAGAAACATAAATATTCCAGTGAAAGTATTGATAATGACAACAGTCCTAAAAAGAGAAAATCTAAACCTTACTAAGAAATTCCAAGAGAGTTTAAGAAGATAAAACCCCCAATGTTTAATGGTGAGGTGTAAAAAGGAGAAGAAGTCGAGTCATGGCCGTCAGGTATGAAAACAACATTTTCAAATATATAATTACTCAGACTGGTTGAAAGATATAATGACTATTTATAACTTAACTGGAAAAGTTGATATATGGTGGCAGGATATAAAACGAGTAAAAAACATTAGAGAAAAGTGTGTAACTTGGAGGACTTTTAAGAAATACTTTAAAATAATTTTTTTGTTTGAACAATATTATGAAGAAATTGATAAAGAATTTTACGATCTTAAGATAAGTTCAATGTCTATGAAGGAAGTAAGTAGTAAATTTTTAAGTTTATTACGATACATACCTTATATCATCGATGAAAAGCCTAAGATACAAATGTTTTTGATTTGTTTACCATTTATTTTCAAGGACATAATTGAATACGACAATCAAAAAACCCTTGAGGAAGCACTGAGGAAGGCTAATTTCTTTTAGGAATAAAGCAGAAATAAAAGAGAAGGTGTACCCAACTATAAGGTTAAAGGAACAAATAACTTTGAATAAAGAAGAAAAATGCTTTACATCCAAGATAATTTTCGGTAATAACTCCCTAAACTATTCTAAGAATACTTATCAGGGAACAAAGTTAAAAGTAATACACAAGAATTTTTTACAGCAGCAACGAACATAGACATACCTAACAATAATGTTAAAATAATAAACAAAGAGAACCTATAAAATGCTGGGAATTTCAGGGACCTCATTATGCAAAGGATTGTGCAAACAAAAAGATGAATTTTAACAATGTGCATAGAATACAATAAGAAGCAACTATTGATGACATAGCAAACAAGATGCCCAGAATCAATGCAGCCTTGGAAGATCAATAGGTTGATCACCAAACATCTATGGTTGAAATAGAAGGTATGATAAAGAACAAACCCATTTCCTTTTTGATAGACCTAGATTCTATCTTAAGCTATGTGTCACCTAGTATAGCAGAGAGTCATAACTTAAATTTGGAAAAGTTTGGAAAATCTTGGCAAGTTTAGTTAGCTACAGGAACAAAGAGAAAGGTAGTTAGCTATGTTGAATATTGTGAAATGTTTATGAGTCTATTAAAAAATCAAGTGAAATTAAATGTACTACCTCTAGGCTCATATGATTTTTTAATAGGTATGGACTGGCTAGAAAAACACGGAGTAGTTTTAAATTTCTTTGAGAAAACATTATATTGATGCCTAGGAAAATCTCAGGTACCAACAGTAGGTATTCTCCCTAATAACTGTTCCCAAATAGCTCATTTATTGTTTGGTGTGGGGAATCTATCTGGTTTGCACTCTGGCTATCATAGAGTTAAAGGTTATTTTTAAATCTCTTTTACTGGTTGCGGCTCGATCCACCATTTATATGTTTTATCTTTTAAGTATGGAATGCAAGTGCCTATATTAAATTCAAGTAATAGAACAGAACAACTAATCTATTCTAACCTATCCCCAAGGAGCAAGATTGATATTAAATAAGAATGAACAATGTACTATATGGTTTTCATAAAGAATTTTACAGGTAGTTGATAAATCCAAGATACATACATAAAACAGAAAGTTAACAAAGAGATAGCTCCATGATATTAAAAAATTCATCATTCATTTTTGCATAAGATTCATCACATAACGTAAAATCAGCCATAACTCAGAAGTAGTTCATAGGGTTAGGGACGATCTCACATATTGTATATACTTAGTAAACAAGTAATAGTTCTCCATTCAGCTTTACAGAGCATGCTTTGAGACTTATGAAACACTCTCTCTAACAAAATTCCATCTTCATTATAAGAGGAAATAGTCACTTCTTACAATAAGCTCCAAAAGCTATGCCAGTGAAACGTCCTTTCTACATCTACTTTACCTATAATTATACAAATTACCAAAATGACTCTTGAGCTTCCCTAATATTTTGGGCTTCCTCGACTCTTTCTTTACAAAATTTCGTCTTTTAGTGTATTTACTAGAAAAATGAATAAATACAAAAATTTACATGATTTTTGGTTTATGAATAAGTCAAATTTAAGTGGGCCTTATTGGGGTCTTGATGAAAAAATTCCACTCTTGGGATTCTTCGATGATGACTCAATACTCAGCTGGCTCTAGCACACACACTGCTACCTCATGCTTTGACAATTGGGACTCAATCTCTTTCACTTTTGGTACATTTTGATTTAGCAATTCTTTCAGCAGGTGCTTATGTCCTAAAACTTGTATAATCCATATTTCAATAGCTTCTTCACTAACAAACTTGAGCTTAGATGTGATTTCTTCCCCTTTTACCAACCTCTCTTGTAAATTCGCCAAATGTTCCTCTCTAACTGGGAAATCTTGGTCCAGGGTGCCTGTTAAAACCATGCACTAATTTTGAACAGAACACAATCTTTTGTAGAATTCAGCACAACTTTCAATAGTTCTCTCAATAGTTGTGTTTAATTTGGCTGCTATTCTACACCCGAAATTCAATATGGCCACTTCCATCTTAAGACTTATTGTAGTCTTCTGAGGCATATTCGCTGGAAATGTCAAGTTGGCTCCTATCCATGCTAGCTGATTCTTCACAAGTTCAACCGCCTTTGATAACCTTTTCTAGAATTCTGATGAGCCGAGTGATAACTCTTTCAACTTGGCCTCAACTTGTTTAATTCTGTACATTTCTCCTCCTAGCTTCAACAAAATCTAATTTATTCCCTTTTGTAACATCGATTCTTGATTCCGGAAAGGAGTAGTATCTATCTGCTTCTCTTTTTCTACATGGAGTTGTTCCGTTAGCGAGTTGTTCTGAGCTTCTAGATATTCAACTATTTTGTTTGTTGTATCTCCTTTCTTTTCAACTTCTACTACCTGCTTCTCAAGATCCTTCTTTTCTCCTTCAATGATATTTACTGATAATACCAAGGCATCTTTGTCAGATTGCAAAATTTGGCATGCCTCTCTCAATTTCTCAAGCTCACTGAGAATATATTCATGCATCCTCTTCAGGATTTGTACCTCACCTTTTTCCTTCTTTATAGCTTCCTTCATTTGAAATACCTTCTTATTATATTGTTCCAAATCATCCATTATTTTATCTACATTATCTACGTTTGCAAGGGCTGAGACTACACTTGCCTTTGCAAGGAGTCTTAGGTCCTTGTGAGTCCCATGGACAATTGTTTTCTCGGTTACCATGATTCTTTTTTTTTCCCCAGTGTCCAGCTTCTTCTTAGTTCTCATGACAATTCTTTTCTTATTTTTTTCATAAAAAATGGTATTTAAATCAACTACCTCTTGCTCTTGAGATGGGATAAAAGGGATTAGCCCAAACTCTAATGTCAGAACTGGATCTTTTATGGTTGTGCTACAAGATGGGACAGACTATTCTAACATACTATCATGAGACTGATTCTGCTCCAGATTTGCATGATCTTGTTCCTCTTGCTCTTTTTTGCAAAGCTCTTTAGCTGCTTTCTCTACCTAGTCTCTTTCTCGGTCAGTTGCTTCCAATCTTAACCTTTCAACCTCTTCCTACCTTTTATGTGCCTCTTCTTCTTGTTTCCTTTTCTTAGCTTCTTCTTCTGGTAACCATTGTTCTGCTTCCTATGATAGTTTGGCTGCATCTTCTTCTCTTTTCTTCACCACTTCCTCTTCTTATTTATTTTGTTGCTCAGCAACTTTTCCCTTGCCACCTACGGTCATTATATTTTTCTGGAATCTTTTTATTAGGGCTGCAATATTTCAGGGATTGTGGAATATTTATTCATTTTTATCCCATTAATTCGTGTACTCAAAATGTACCCCTGCTACTGCACAATAGTTAGCAACCTTGTCTTCAAAATCATTTCTATGAAAGCTCATTTCTCCAAAGTGGAAGCACTCTAACTCCTCTAAAAAATCCGGTGTACTCTTCACCTTGGAGAACTTATAACTACCTACATAGAACGGGAGTAGTGGGTATACATCCTTCTTCTGATTAAAAAGGAAGTTCCCAATTTCGTCAATGTAAAGGTGCCTCACTACTTCCTTATGAACATAGTCCGTGGCATATCTTGGTAAAAGAGAAGGGGCCCTAGTTCCTCCAAACATCCTTAAGTATAGGTCTTCTTCTGTTAGGTAATAATGACTGTTATCCTCTACAATATTCGAGTATTCCTTAGACATGCATTTACACTCGATAAGGAATATTAATCTGTATGACAGCATTATGAAATCTTCGCAAATACTCTTATAATGGCTGAAATATTTATGTTCCTAAAACAACTGGTATGCAGAATAAACATGAGTTTTGATTTTATCCCATTGGCACTTCAGTGCTAGGAACTGTTGTGTGCACAAAATACAGTCAATCAGAAAAGAGCTCATATAGAACTATGACTTCTTTTGTGAGATTCCTCCAAGTGTTACGCTTATGCATGAGGACAGGATGTTGGACATTATACTAGCCCAGTTAAAAATGGTGCCCTAAGTGGCCACAAAGAAAATCACTGGCACCCAACTTAATTTGTAGTATTTCCCATTTTCTCACCCAAAGATCGTGTTTAGCATTAATGCTAACAGCCTATAAGGAGTGCGTAGGTCCACAGTTTCATATTCCTCGCAAGGCCTTGTATGAAACTGCTTCTTAGGAACCATCATTCTTCAAACATTGTCCAAAATATCAAGGTCAATACCTTTTGACCACTCTTCTTTTAGATAAGTCTGAGGAGTGGGATACATAAGCTGGGCTATAAGCAGCAAAACCTTGTCCCTCCACATTTGACAGAATAATCTTGGTTACGTCGACCTTTGGGAGGATCCAACCTATTCCTTCTACACACGGAAAGAGTTTCGGTCACGTGGAAACCTTCATAATCACTGACCTTTATATGTTGGAATATATTGGGAAATCCTCTAATCCCATATTTGGGATGCTCTGTTCCTTGATCATTTGCTATATCTACCCCCATCTATACTTAGGTTCACTGCCAGTGACAACCTTGGTATCTTTGTATATAACTTCGACTCGCATTATGACCTCCACTTTTGGATCATCTCCCATGGCTTGCACCTTCTTTTTCCATTTCCAAGGAATATTGTTATATAAATGACGAGGTTGTTTAAACCATAAAATAGTATGTTAGATTCTATCCATTTCAAAAGCATATAACTGTAATCGATAAATTCAACACTTCATATGACCAAAATAAAAAAAACCAGTTTTAACCAAAAAGTTTAATGAATCATCATGATACATCTTATCCAGTATTTTGTTCCCACCTTAAACCATGTTATATTGAAATGAAAAATTAAACAATAGGTTCAAGGCTTTCAAGAGGAAGACTAGACATGGTTCATAGGCAATTACACTCTACTTCATAGGCCCAAGGATTTCCCATTAGGCCATGTGATATTCAAGGAAGGGATATCAGTGGATCCTGATAAAATAAGATTAATAATGGAATGGCATGTTCGTAACGATGTATCATATGTATGATTGTTCATGCGGATTATGAGTTATTATCGGAAATTCATATAAGGATTCTCGAAGATCGTGAATCCCATAACATCCTTATAGAAAAAATGAAAAATGATTTGCATGGGATTTAAAATATGAAGAACGCTTTAAAAAGTTAAAAGAATTATTAAATATTGCACATATATTAAAAATAGCAGATCCAAATAAGGACTTTGTTGTATAAACGGATGCATGAAATGAGGGCCTAGGTGGAGTGTTAATGCAAGAAGGTCATGTAATAGCACATGAGTCAAGAAAGTTAAAAATACATGAAAAAAATTAATCTCTAACAACATAAGTTTGCTTCCGTAATACATTCCTTGAAAATGTGCCACCATCATATAATCGGTAGAATACTTTTATTAATGTCTGACAACATAAGTTTTAAATACTTGTTTGATCAAAAAAATCTTAACGCAAGATGGTTATATTTCCTTAGTGAATATGATTTCGAGATCAAACATATAACAGGAAAGGAGAATAAGGTGGTTGATGCCTTAAATAGAAATGCAAATCTGAATTTTATGGCCGCTATTAGCAGCTATAAAAAAGACATGGACGATAAGTTTGAAGACAAAGTAAAAATGGATAAAGATTATCAAAATTTAAGAGAAAAATTTACAGAAAACGAATATGAAAATATAAAAATAGATTTCAGTTTGAATGAAAAAGGTTTAATTCTATATAAAAATAGACTATATGTACCTAATATATAAGAAATTAAATTTCCAGTCTTAAATGAAGTACATAAGATTCCTTACTTGGGACATCCTAGTTACCAAACGATGATAACAATGATGAAAAAAACTATTTCTATCCCAATATGAAAAATGAAGTGGATGAATATATAGCTAGGTGTATAGAATGCTAGTGGGATAAATCTAAACATCTACATCCAATAGGTCTACTGCAATCATTACCAATCCCAAATTGGAAATAAGAAATTATCAGCCTTGATTTTATAACGGGATTGCCTAAATTTCAAAATCAAAATGATTATGTGATTGTAGTGGTAGACAAACTTATCAAGGAATCTCATTTTATACCCGTGAAAACAACTTATAAAGCTGCTAATATTGTCGATATTTTTATGAAGGAAGTTTTTCTTTTGCATGGAATTCCTAAGATGAGAATTTTTGATAGGGATCCTAAGTTTACTGGTAATTTATTGAATTCAAAATTTAAATGATTGGACACTAAATTAAATTTTAGTGCTGCTTATCATCCCCAAATGAATGGACAAACTGAAAGAGTAAATCAATTTTTAGAACATATGTTAAGGATGTATGTTAGGGATCATCCAAAGAAATGGGGAGAATATCTACACTAGTTGAGTTTGCTTATAACAATCATTATCAAGCTTCAACTAAACTTAGTCCTTTTGAAATATTGTATGGGAGGAAATGCAATACTCCCGTTTCATGGAGTAATCCAGTTGACAGATTGATGTTAGGACCTGACTTGTTAAAAGAAATGGAACCAACAATGAAACATGTACAAAGTCATCTAAAAATTGCATAAGACAGACAAAAGAGTCATGCAGACCTTAAAATAATTCACAAAGAATTCCAAGTAGGTGAGCATGTTTTTGTCAAGGTTAAAAACAGAAAAACTCCTTTAAGTTGGCGAGTTGTGCTAAATTAGCACCCAAGTATTGTGGACCATTTGAGATATTGTCAAGAGTTGAAACAGTCGTTTATGTGTTAGCATTTTTTTGGCAAGCAACAGCCTTCGAAGCATTTCGAACATGATTAATTTGAAAGTTGGTAATCTTTTGATCAAATATTTGATATTCCCACCTATATTAACACTCATCTATAGATATTTTAGGTGTGCCCTCAAAATATTTGATTCTGAAGGCACTCCCAATCGAAACTTAATTGATTGATCGATTTATGGGGGTTAGCATCAGTTTATGTCAAATCTCATGGCCTTAATTTCTTATTTCTTTTTATCATCTGGAAAATTATAATTACAGAAGTTAGTAGCTCCTATTTTCATTCCACTTATCACTCATGCATGTTTAAAATCAAATGAATTTATTACTATTAATCCAAGCAAACTACTACATGGTGTGATAGCTGTTTTTGTTCAATTCATATAGGAGACCTAATAAAGCTTCTTCACTTCTGAATTATTTATCTCACCATGTCTGTCATAAGGCTTAAAAGTGTATTTAATATAATCTTCACGAAAGACACATTACTATACACTTATCCTTATTTCAAATTTTGTATGTTCGAAGTGATTCATTGTTAAAGTTTACCATGAGCTCGGCTAAGATGACTTTTAGAGTTTTGATATAGGTTTGGTTACATTATAAATTATTTCCCGATCATTTTTATAATAACCTTCATCCTAAGATCATCAATTATATCCTTAGTTGGTAACATTATTCTGTTTTTCGAGGAATGAAGGATTGGAGCCTTGTAACCACTCAATCATGTTTTGAAACGATGAGTTTTCTAGGTTATCACAACATTATGAAAATATTGATCAACGCTGATGTTATGATTGAAACTAGGGTTTTTATATTCATGTCACTTGAAGGTTGCCATTTGTCAATTTTTCATCATACCAACATCACACTTAATAAATCGCTCACTTGAATTCCTTGCAGATCATCATGATCTGGTAAGTGTTTTCAAAATATCATTTATTTGTCAACTCGCATTATGATGAACTTGCAAGGAAATTCACAGTGCTTTAATAAAATAGGTCATTTGCGGGTGTTGATGGAAATACGTGAACTGTGGATAAATCGACTGTATGTTTCAGTCTGGGTTTCGAAAACCCTCAAAGTTTGTGTAATTGCTGCCATGGCTCCGATGTCCAGGTTTGAACTCATAGGTGATGAGTACTTGCATGCTACTCTTGAGTGTCATGAGGTAATACTTAGGGTTTGATGGCTAGGGTTCTTACAAAAGTTTTATGGGTTCAATGTAGCAGCTTCCAAGGCGTTTGTAGAATCGTTTGATGGGGTTAATGCATGGGTTAGGGATATTGAACTAAGGTTGACTGAGGAATTTATTTCTCAAGCCATTGGATTACCACAGACAGGTGAGCGGTGGTACAAAGGCAAGCATATAAAAAATGATGATTGGAAGGGGTTTCTTACCCTAGCCCATAGGCAAACTAAGTTTAAATCCAGCTTCCCCTCTAGGATACTAATGAAGAAATGGAGTGCTTTGTTGGAGCTGATCATTAGGTACGTTACCTGCGAGGGTAGGATTTCTCAAACTCAATTCTATCACCTCCAATTATTGATGATATTCAAAGGACACCCTGTGAATATGCCCTATTTTTTCTTGAATAGCTTACACAAAATGGCCTGCACATATCAAACTAATATAGGGGATAAGGAGAGGAGTTTATTCCATCACGGATTAATTAAAATCCTTGTGTCCTATTGACTAGGAGAACTAGGTGAAACTTGGGATTCCTTCCTCGTGCATAATGGGTTCCGTGAGAATGAAGAATTTCCTAGATAGAGGCTTAGGGTTAGACCTAAGCGTATAAAAAATGAAGAAGCTAAGACTGAACTTGAAGACTCTGATTCTTACGATAATTTGGGTGATGAAATATCCGAACCTAGCCAAAAACACATATTTCATTAAATTTGTAATTATTTAGTGGATCTAGAATTTAGAACTTCCGCTAGATTGAGTTCTTTCAAAATGAAAAAAGTCATAGCCTT
>LPNX010615104.1:2170-18262 GCA_001517045.1 Pseudotsuga menziesii
AAGTTTGGAGAAGTTACGGAAGTTAAAGAAATTAAGTTAAATGAATCAACTAATCTCCAATTAACTCATGTTTTAATGTTTAAATGCTTAAGAGGCACATTCGTGGGTTTTCCTTAAGAAAAATCACGAATGTACAAAAAACGAACTTTTAGGGTATTTCTAGGCATTTTCAGACTTTGGTGTCTTCTGGAAAGTTTTAGCTAATGGAAATAACTTTCCAATGGCGCAAACATGAGGTCAAACGGAGCTACAAAACTCAAGATATGGGTCCTCCAATATAGGTGTTTTTTCAGTGACTTTCATGAAGTGCCGACATGCGACAAAATCATGGGAAAGTGGTCACAGGCAGAGATGAAGGCAGAAATGTATTCCATAATAATCCAAGATATAGTATTCTAGGCAAACCTCAATCCATAAGTGTCCTTTTGCGCGCCGACATAAGGAAAGTCGGCACTCGGACGGAGAGGTGCCATTTTGGTGTATAACAGATGCCCCCTAATGTGTGAGGTTAGAGGGGAAGACGATAGCCGAAATACATTATAAAGGAAAGATCTGAGTATGGAGAGAGCAGAGAATCCAAGATCAAAAGGCTCGAGTGAAGGTACCTGAAAGAGAGATAAATGTCAGAAAAACTAATCTCTGGAACATACACGTCCATATACAAAACATCGCCATAAAGATACAGGCGGATCCAACATATGTATAACTGATGAAACTATCATGGTCGCTCAATATGCAAAAAGGCGCCATATCAAATCTAAAGGAGTCATGGCCACAAATGAACAAGGTGGATCCATGCTCAACAATCGATCATAGCCACAAAAATACAAGGTGGATCTATGTCTCAGCAAAAATGTCATATAAAGGATAACATGGTCTTGCGCAACTTGGGCAATAGCAAAAGATGACAATGCTACTGTCGACCCAAGGTCTTCATTCCAAAACTGCCCAAAAAAGGTACGAATCCTAACCATGTGAATAAAGGAGCTGAAGTCGAACATGGAGGAAGCCGTTTGATTACCGGTCAATAATGAAAACCGTTAACAAACGCGAGGGAAACCACCATTAATGAAAATGGTCCCCAAGGTACCTAGTACATTCTAACAAGTGTGATTACAAGGACTTGAAGTCGAACACTTGAAGAATATATCGAGTAGGAGACAATAAGGGTATCCCAACTACCCAATAGCAAGGTAAATTGCCATTGAGGACAACAATTCCCAAGGTACTGTCATAAAACTCTAAATCTCGTCCCCAGAGCAAGAGGTGTTGCAGTCGATAGGAAGAGATCCATTGGAAGGAAGGAATTAAGGCATCCTTCATCATCCAACATGAGGTAAGTCAAAGACTAATTGGATCTGGAATTGCTACTGAATTTCACAAAAAGGACCGCTGAAGACATGATGTAATGAACTGATACCAGGGAATGGCCGACACAAAAGGTCAAGGCAACTGCAGAATGGCCGACAAAGGTTTAATCCTTGAACAGTGAGCACGACACAAAAGTGACTTAGGCAGATTTTGACACAAAATAGGACCAAAGAAACAAATCTACAATGTAGGAGACATTGACAGATTCCCCATATAATTGGAAAAGAGACCAACTGGAGGAGTAAGAAACTCTGAATCGGGATAAGGTCAAAATACTAGGACCCAACTATTGAGAGACTCAAAACTGGTGCTTTGTTCAAGGAAACAAGACTTGCTGCCATGATATAAAAAGACATGGAAATAAACCTTCCCCTTCCCTTCTTCCTTGTAAAGGTTTAACGAGTCCAAGAAAGCAAACTCGGGACCATCTTCATTTTTTGACAAGCTCGAAGAAAAGAAAGAAGAATGCTTGATAAGGCACTAATTCGTGGATTTTACGAGCCCGAACTAGTTCATGCTCGACGGTGTTTCCATAGTTTAGAGAGTCTGAAAACTCCAAAGAAGACTCCAGGGGGGTCCTTTTTCGTACAATTTAGTCTCCTAAGGCCGAAAAAGTATAAAACAAACCAAAGAAGAACTCTCTTAACTTCCGAAGAAGAAAAGGCGCACCTTTTTCGTACTTCGTCGGGAAGGTCCGAAAAAGGTTAAATTACCACCTACCCAACGCTCCTTGAAAAGCAGCATATAAAGCCTGAGTTTTACGAGTGTGAAGGAAGGAAAGATCACTCGGAAAGATCCCTTTGATTACGAGAAATGGGGCTTACAACAACAAACTCGATGCTTTGTTCTTTAAGGGTTTAACGAGCATGACAAAGACATAAAGTACACTCGGAATCTTTTTCATGTTTTGGTCCAGAGCATGAAAAAGAGAAAACTAAGCTCATACCGGGGGTTCCTTTTCTGTAAATTTAGTCCCTCAGGTCCGGAAAAGAGATAAACCTATGCCTAAGAATACTCTTCTCAATTCAGTAGAAAAGAGAGGGATCCTTTCTCGTATTATTCCACATGGTCTGAGAAAGAGATAACCTACCACCAATGTGGATGCCCATTCACATATTCTTAACGAGCCTGAATGGAAAAGTTTACTTGGCAGTCAATTCTATTTTGAGGAGTCAGACTTGGGCCTAAAGAAACTCATAATATTTCCCCTGAAGTTTTAACGAGTCCGAAAAAGTCAACTCGCGGCCTCCTTACTGTTTTTAACGAGCTCGAAGGAGAGCAGAAAAAATGCTCTACAGGAGAGTCATAACTGAAAAAGAAGATCAGACTGTATCAAAGACTCCAGGAAGATTTCATCCAAAGAGAGGAAATAATCCGAGATAGGATACATATCTGGACTTTCAAATGGATCAAAAGAGTAGAGAGAAGACTCTACTGTCTGTATAGGATGACTCACCAGTTCAACTGCTGGGACCAAGTCCCGAGAAGGTAAGCATGAAAACAGAGGCTGCTCCTCAGTAGCAATTGAACACAAATGACAAGAAGCCACATAGTTCACCTGTGGCGGGGTAGCGTCTACAGAAACACTGGGAATCAATAAAGGAAAGACTTGGTCTCTAGTTGGGTCAGGAGACGGATCAAGAAAATCCAATTGATCTATAGTGACAATTTCTTCGCCATGATTAAAGTACATCACACGAAAGAATGTTGACACCACAGCTTGCATGGCATAGACATAATCTCGTCCAAGGAGCATATTAAAGTCCAAGGGGTCTTCTATTACCATGAAGTCAACTAAGACGGTCTTCCCACCCAAAGTAACAGGAGTTTGAGCAAGAATTCCCAAGGCAACACAAGTTCTTCTATCAAAAGCCAGTAACTGACTAGCAGTCGACACAAGGCTGGGAGATCCCATACCTCGCCAAGCATGAGCAGACAAAATACTAACTGAGGCTCCTTCATCAACAATGCAACGAGCAATTGTATAGGGTTCAACTTTGACCTTTATCTAGAAAGGTGCATGGGAAGGAAGGCGCAGCTCAACTAGGCTATCCCAATCAAAGGAAGCAATCCGAGAGCTTGGTGGGGGTTGATCCGAAACAAGTTCAGTGCCCCATTGTTCAGTAAGATCTGAACTGGCAGTGAAGAAAATGTGACTAGTAGACACATCACTCTCCAAAGGAAGAGTGGGATTGATCGATACTGGAATCGATTCAACCGCTTGATGAAAGTCACTCTCCAAAGGGAGAGTGGGATTGACCAAAGATGGCATTGGTGCAATCACATTAGGATCACTCTCCAAAAGGAGAGTGGGATTGACCAAAGATGACATTGGTTCAATCACATGAGGAACACTCTCCGAAAGAAGAGTGGGATCGACCAAACATGAGATTTGTTTGACCACTTGATCAACCGAAGGTTGAATAGGCTGTTGAGAAACTATAGGGTGTTCAGAAGAAAATCCATGAGTCTTGGACCACACTCTTCGCACCTCTGGGATAGCAGGGCACAGATGAGTAAGATGATCTCCCTTGCATAGCACACAAGGGAACTTAAGATGATGCTTCAAACGACCAGTTTTCTCAACGGAATCAACATGACGAGCAGTGGCTGATGGTTTGCTTTCAACATGACCTGCAGAGGATGAGAGTTTGCCCCCAGCGTGAACAACAGATGCTGGGTGACTGGGTCCAACCTCTTTAAGAGAGGCTGGCCGTTGAGAGACTCCAGAATGTTCAAAAACAGGATGACCATGAATCCAAACTTTTTGCACCTCCGGGATAAAAGGGAATTTATAAGTAAGGTGGTCTTCTTCACAAAGCTTACAAGGAAACTTGAGCTTATGTTTTGAATGGGTAGACTTGTCAACAGTGTCAACATGACTCGCAGTGGTTGACAGGTTGTCTTCAGCTTGAACTACAAAGGCTGAAAGACTGCCCCCAGCGTGACTTGCAGAGGCCAAGAGACTAGGTCCGACATGACTAGCAGAGGTAGGACGGGCACCATCAACGTGAACAATAGAGGTTGAATGGTGAGGATCAACATGCTTTGCAGCAGTTGAGTGTGTGCCCCCAGCGTGAACACCAGAGACTGGGTGAACGGATCCAACTTGAACAACAGAGGTTGGATGAGGGAGTTCAACTTGAAAACCAGAGGTTGAACAAGTGCACTCAGCTTGAACACCAGAGGCTATGTGACTGGATCCAACTTGAACACCAGAGGTTGGATGGGAAGGTTCAACTTGAGAACCAGAGGTTGAACGAATGCACTCAGCGTGAACACTAGAGGCTGAATGACTAGGTCCAACTTGAACAATAGAGGTTGGACGGGGAGGTTCAACTTGAAAACCAGAGGTTGAACGGGTGCACTCAGCTTGAACACCAGAGGCTAAGTGACTGGATCCAACTTGAACACCAGAGGTTGGATGGGAGGGTTCAACTTGAAAACCAGAGGTTGAACGGATGCACTCAGCGTGAACACCAGAGGCTAAGTGACTGGATCCAACTTGAACACCAGAGGTTGGATGGGAGGGTTCAAATTGAAAACCAGAGGTTGAACGAATGCACTCAGCTTGAACACCAGAGGCTGAATGACTAGGTCCAACTTGAACAACAGAGGTTGGACGGGGAGGTTCAACTTGAAAACCAGAGGTTGAACGGGTGCACTCAACGTGAACACCAGAGATTGAGTGACTAGATCCAACATGACCTACAGAGGTTGGATGGGTGCCCCCAGCCTGAACAAATGAGGCTGGGTGGTGAGGTTCAACTTTACTTGAAGAGGTTGAATGAGTGCCCCCTTGCTTATGTGCTTTTTTCCTATTCCTCCTTCTTTTACTCCTTTTAGACTGCCGGTTACTAGTATTAGAACTTTCACCGCATGAGGTAGAAGGAGGAGGAGAACTAACTACAGGTGAAGGGGAGACAGTGTTTTGATGCCCTTGATATAAGGATCTTACTCAAGAAGCATCAGGAGCATTCAGGATAGTTGGAGTGGAAAACAACCACACCGGTAGCCCTAGGGTGAATCCCGGAAGATTCAAGGTGGCCATCAAGGGAACACCAACATTCCCCGTGAAAGGAATAGAGCAAGGAGTTCCCATTGAGGGGATCTCTTGGTTGGTGTTCAAAGGGGTGCTAGCCATAGTTTAAAAACAAGAGACAAAGTCTGAGGTTGATGAACAACCAAAATTACAAAGCAGACACCTAAAGGCCCACTAAGTACAGACAAACCACACAGCACTCACTAAAAAGATCCTAGAGTCTCAAGCAATCTAAACAGGCTATAAAGATATACCTTCCAGAAGAAGGCTGATGAACAGTTACTTGGCGTCCTTGAGGGGTTCTCAGGCACAAGCGGAGGAATCACCCACCACCCTCCTGCACTTTCCACAAGGGTTACCTTCCAAGTCCGTCCGAGGTGAACCAGAAATAACCTTCCGGTTTACCTGTGTATGAGCCCTAAAAGACAAGAGACTAAAGGCTACCTTGATAATACCTACTGTCTGGGGGGACAGTCGCAAGCCGGACTCGTACGCATGCGCAGGGTAGCTGAGCCCAAAATTCTGCCTAGACAGAATCCCCAGATGCGTAAAAGTCCTGGGTTATGTTTTGACAAGGATTCGGGGGGTTATCCCCTCTGTCCAAGCCTCCACGCGGCCTCGTGCTTAACTCTCGTTTGAGAGGAGATTCCCAGATACAGTGGTAGAACCAAGGATTTACCTAATGAATGGTCCACTATGTCTAATTTTATAGCTTGTGGGAAGTTTACACTCCCTAGCCCACAAGCCTAGCCTAAGCTAGTAGGTGGAAGGCCCTAAAAATAAAAACTTACTAATAAATTTTTAAAATTATATCGTTTATTTTATGGGCTGTTTCTTACTCAGAAGGTAAATGGCATGAAACTAGTGTGATGTTTTGACTCAAAAATTGAAACAAAATGACTAAACAAAGAGAAATGAAATGCAAAAAAGCAAATAGCTATTCTCTTTATATTTTCCAATAGGAAACTTGAAAGCCAAAAAGATCAAATCTTTTAATATTTTTTAAATTTTTCAAAAACAATGCTATGCTATGCAATCTAGACTAACAACCTAATCTACATGCACATAAAGCAAAGATGTTTTTGTCTTTTTCTTTTATAAAATGCAAAAGAAAAATCAGCCTATAAACTAATGCAAACAAGTACTGAAAGCAAAGCAAATAGACAACTACTTTATACCCCAAAAACAAACCCTAGGTTTCCCTAAAGTTGAATATAAACCTCTTTTAAAAGGAAAGCTTACAAAAGTAAACAAGCCAACACTTTGGAATGAAAAGACTGAGCATAAAGACTGACATAAACAAAGGTCAAGAAGTCCCAAGCATCAATCTAACCTACAAACAAAGGCTGCTCAGTACCTTGTCCAACAAGGTCAAACCAAAGAAAGAAGTAGGGGGAAAAGCAAGAAATAAAAGTTCTTTTTTAATTTTCTTTTATAAGTGCAAAAGAAAAACTATCTACAAAGCAAAGCATGCAGATAAAAAGAACAAAAAAAAGGAACTTTTCTATGCAACCACCAAACAAACTCTAGAATGCCCTAAAGTCAGTATAAACCCTACTTGGAAGAAAGGCTTGCATAAAAGACAAGCCAACTATTTTGGCATGGTGAAGTTAACCAGCAAAAGAAGAAGGAAACCAGCACCAACAAGATTCTAAAATCAGCCAAAGATCACTAACAGAGGCTGACCAAAAACATAAGCCAAAAATCTAACCAAGCAAAGGAGATGCGGGAAAGAGCAAAGAGAAAACCCTAATGCTACAAAAGGGCTTACCACATAGATAAAGAACAACCAAAAGGGATGACACTAACTCCTTGGATCCATGCACCTGCAGAGGACACCAAAAGACCTACCAAACAGCCCACAACAGTAGAAAGAACAACAATGAGGAAAAAACAATGTTTTAGGGGCACACAGGTATGGGTGGGAAAACTCCCAAAAAAGGTCAAAAACTGCCTTAAGGAGGCAGGGGAGGTGTGCTATCAGATTTATAAAGTGTTCCTAAGTGGCAAGAAGGACCTGAAACAATGTAAAATGCTGAAAGAAATCAAGAGAAACCCCAAACATACAAGGCTGAAATAAATCAAGAGAAAAACCCCAAATAGACAAGGCTAGTCCCCAGCGGAGTCGCCAGTTCTGTTGTAAAGGAAAGTGTCCTATGGCTAGGGTTTAAGAGGCCATCAACGTACTGGGGTTGAAAGAGAGATGCACAATGTTCAGCAAGCATATATAAGCAATATGAGAGATGAGAAAGGTCCACACCTGATCAACTGAAGGCTGGTCCAAGCTTTCTCTTCAATCCTCTTCTCGCTCCTCTCGCTCCAAGAGACCTGCAAAACAAGTTATACCTTCCTCAAACCATTATGACCACATATAAACAAATGATAATCAAATAAATCTGAAATAAATAATCTGAATAGCATCATCATATGATCATAAACAGAGATTCAATCACACATTGAACAATGATTTGGGAAGAAGAAGGACATCACATCTTTATTAATCTTGAAAACAAGTACAAATATACCTTCTCTTCAAGTCGGCACCTCACGAAACCTTGATCTAGATCTGCTACTTCTCTTATCCAAAGAACTCAGCCTCCAAGCTCTGCAACACAAGGGGAAGACCTCTAGGGCAAAGGTGTGGGCAAAGAGAGTCCCAATTCCTCCAGCATAACAATGCAGAAATTCAAGTCCCCTCTCATGGACCTCCCTACCTCTATTTATATGGGGGAAATAAGGTAGTTTTGAAGGTTAGAGAAGTTACAGCAGTTAAAGAAATTAAGTTAAATGAATCAACTAATCTCCAATTAACTCATGTTTTAATGTTTAAATGCTTAAGAGGCACATTCGTGGGTTTTCCTTAAGAAAAATCGCGAATGTTCAAAAAATGCATTTTTAGGGTATTTCTAGGCATTTTCAGACTTTGGTGTCTTCTGGAAAGTTTTAGCTAACGGAAATACCTTTCGAATGGCGCAGAAATAAGGTCAAACGGAGTTACAAAACTCAAGATATGGGTCCTCCAATATAGGTGTTTTTTCAGTGACTTTCATGAAGTGCCGACATGCGACGAAATCATGGGAAAGTGGTCACAGGCAGAGATGAAGGCAGAAATGTATTCCATAATAAGCCAAGCTATAGTATTCTAGGCAAACCTCAATCCATAAGTGTCCTTTTGCGCGCCGACATAAGGAAAGTCGGCACTCGGACGGAGAGGTGCCATTCTGGTGTATAACAACTATTCTTCTAGGACACCCAAACCTAGCCAATATATTTTCTTCAAGAAAATCAATAATTACTGTCTTAGTAGCTCTCCTGGTAGGTATTGCTTTAATCCACTTTGTGAAATAGTCTGTGGCTGTCAAAATCCATTTATGTTGTCTTGAAGAATTTGGGTTTATTTCTCCAATGAAATCCAAACCCCACTGCTGAAAAGGAGCTTCTATTGTTATTGTATTAAGAGGGAGGGGGATTACCTTTCTTTTACCATAAAAATTTTGGCATTGATGACATGTGCTAGTTTCTTTGTACACGTCTGAAAATAATGATGGCCAATAAAAACCTGCTCAAAATTTTTTTCGCTGTCACCTTCCAAGAATGATGTCCTCCACAATCTCCTTTATGGAATTATTTCACTGTGTGCTGGGATTCATTTTCTAAAAGGAATTTAAGTAACACACCTCCAGGATCTTTCCAATAAAGGTACTGATTTAAAATACAAAACTTAGCAGCTTTCAACTTCACAAATCTTGATCTTGTTTTACTTAATCCTCCAAGAGCTTGTAAATTTTGAAGAACATGAACAATATCATAATACCATGGCGATGTAGTGAAATCAATCATTACCTTCACCCCTGTGTCCAACTGATGAGATTGACTAAATAAGAAATTGAGTTGTAAAGATTCATAGTTTGAATCTGTCAACATTTTTTCCAATCCCTGCCCTTTAATCAACTTGGTAGGTCTAATCTCTATGTCATACTCCAATAATGTTGCTATCCATTTTGCTCTTCTCCCTTCTGGGTCAGGCTGTGTGAGAATCCCTTCTACTGCACTAGTTAGAACATGAGCAATTATATGTGAATGAAGAATATACATCTTGAAATATTTTAATGCTTTAACCAAATCATATGCTTGCTTCTCCATAATATCATATTTTAATTCCTCATCTCTCAACATCTTACTGAAAAAGGCTATAGGTTGCTCCATGTTCTAATTATTCTTATGTAACAAAACTGCAACAATAGTATGTTCTGAAGCATATGAAAATATTAAAAAATATTTAGTGAAGTCTAGACTTACCAACACAGGAGCCTCTGAAATATCTTGTTTTATTTCTTTAAAATATTTCTTAGCCTCCACTGTCCATTTTATTTCATGACCCGTTTTCAGCATATTTGTGATATTCATTAATATTTCAGCAAAACTTGGAATAAACCTTCTCAAAAAATTTACATGTCCCAAGAATGATTGTATTTCGTTCTTGCTTCTTGGTTCTCCTACCTTCAAAATTGCATTGACTCTATCAAGATCAATCTTTATTCCATCCTTTGAAATTATGTGGCCCAACAACTTTCCCTCTTCTAATGCAAAATTTGATTTTTTTGGATTCAATGATATACCAAATTTTCTGCATTTTATAAATACTTTTTCCAAATGATGAATATGCTCTCTATTAGACCTTGAATATACTATGATGTCATCCATATAAATTACCACAAATTTGCCTATTTCTCCTGCAAAAGCAATATACATGGGACGCTGAAAGGTATCCCCTGCATTCATCAAACCAAAAGGCATATTTGCATACATAAAAGTGCCCCATGGTGTGGTGAAAGCACTCTTTTCTTGATCTTCAGGAAACACATTAATTTGATTGTACCCTGAGAAACAATCCATCATTGAAATTCTTTCTGCTCCGACCACTTTCTGCAAGATATGATCCATCTTCGGCAAAGGATAATTATCTTTCATTGAGACCTTATTCAAATTCCTAAAATCTAAGCAAAGCCGTGTTCTCCATTTTTCTTTTTGACAGGAACCAAATTAGTAGCCCACCTTGAGAATCTTAAAGTCACAATAATTTTGGCATCAAACAATTTTTTGATTTCCTTCTCAATAACTAGTAATAGCTTTGGATTTATTCTTCTGAATTTCTGTCTGAAAGGTTTTTCTCTAGGTTTGATTGGAATAGTATGTTGTATTATTGAAGTATCATATTCCTTAAGGTATTCATAACTCTAGGAAAATACATCTGTATACTTTTTCATCAAGATCACATATTCTTCTTTTGCTTTTGCAGGAAATTTTTTATACAACTTCACAATCTTTGGGTTCTCTTTAGTACCAATATTTCTATCGTCAATAGCATTATCAACAGGTTTCACTTTTGGATATTTAGCAACATCATTCTGATCAAAACCTTTCTCTAAAGGGATCAAACCTCTTGGTATAAAATTACTTTTTAATTGAATGATATCCTTTCCTCCTAAAGTTCCCTTCAATTTTTCAGTACTAATCTTTTCTTCTTCGCTTTCTTCAGCATCTTGGAAATTTTCACAATTATCATTTTCACCATCAATATGAGTGTTCACAAACTCTCCAGACAACTCTAAAAATCTTTTTATCTGCATATCATCCTCAAATACCTGCCAATATTTAGAATTATCAAGTATAGATGGTCTATTTACAATATCCACTTGATATTCCATTTGACCAGCACTTGGGGTTTTAAATTTACTAGCAGCAACCACCAAAGAATCAGCTACCATATTCTCATATCTGGGCACCACCTTAATTGTATGTTCTATAAAATAGTTACCAAACATATCCCATACTTCATTTCTATAAGCTTTCATTCGGGGATGTCTGGTTTGATAACTGTCATTCACCTGGTTTATTACAATTTCTGAATCTCCCAAAACTCTTATCCTTTGTGCTCTCAGATATTTCAATGCATGCAACCCAAGTAACAAAGCTTCATATTCAGCCACATTATTCATGCATTCAAATGTTAACTTATATGATAAAGCCTTAAAATCCTTGATAGGAGAAATTATATATACACCAACACCAACACCAACCTTTGCCACAGACCCATCAAAATACATAGTCCACAAACCATCTCTTTTCTGTTTCTTTTCCAAAGCATTTTGTTCCTTTACTCCCTCTTCATTCTTTTCAGATTTCATTTGCAATGAAGATTCCAAATCACATGGGACAGTATCACTAAAGAAAATAGAAGAACCCAAATTAGTATCGACATCATATATATGATGAATATCAGGTCTATCTTGACTGCTTACTACATAAGGAGTTCTTTTCTCACTATACAACCTCCTATTTCCATCTTGGACAGGAATAGTAGCGTATGGCATGCCCATTTGTAAACTACCTTTTAACTTTGAAGTCCAAGACCTTGATAACAATATTCCAAATTTTGGTGGAATGTCTGCCACTACAACATCCATTACTATTGTCTTAGTTGGAAGCTTATTTAAAGTCACTACCATATCTTTAATTAGACCAAGATACTTCACCCTCTTAGAATAAAAGGAATACAAATCTTTATATGGTCTCGTCACTTCCAGTCCCAAACTTTCAACTACTCCTTTAGGAATTAAATAATGTGATGCTCCTGAATCTAACATGGCATTATGTACAACCATATCATGCACATTCAAACTCAAATAAAAAGGAGGAACTTCTTCATCATCTATAATTTCAACCTTTGGCCCAAATGAAATAGTAGGATTATCATCTGTCAACTCTAAAATGTCTGATTGAAATTCTCCTTGACCTTTAACCATCCTTGTTATCATATCCCTATACTCATTATTCCTCAATAACTCATTAAAAGGAACAGAGATTTTCAGCTTGGAAAGTTCATTCTGCAAATTGAAGATAGAATTAACTTTCTCTACATCTACTGATGCCACTTATTTTGTTCCTTTTGTTTTTTCTATTTTATTTTCAAATTCTTTATTTACAATAGGATCTTTTTGTATTTCCTTTCCTTTTTCTGTATTTAATGAACTGGTAGAAGGCTGGTTTGAATTTAACCTCCCTTTATTTACAACAACTTATTTGTTTCTCAATCTGATCTTCCTTTGTACATCATCCATAGCATGTGAATAACCCCTCTGATACTGCTCTGATTCCCTTTCAAAATCCTCATTTTCACCTTCCTGTGCAAACATGTGATGTTCTTCTTCAGCAAGGTATATCTCTGAATCTAATTCCCCAAAAAGATGAATTTCATTCTCAGCAGGGTCTTCTTCATCTGCAGCATAATTCTCAGGGAAAGGTGGTCGAATCTATTGCTCGTCTTGATTCCTTGGGTTTCTCATATCTCTTTGCCTGTTTTGTCAAGGCATAGGAGGATTTTTCCTTCTAAAATTCAGATTTTTTATTTGAGGATTAGTTTGTTCCCTATTGAATGATCTATTGTCCATAGTCAATCTATCCATTAACTTCTCCATTGTTTTCAACATCATTTCAAATTTAATATCAGTAGCAGAAACAGAAGTAGAAGGCATATTTTCTTCTCTTATTTTCCTCCTATTAATGTCTCTTTGTTTCATCTTTCCACTTGCCATCATATTTGCTTCCACTTCTAAAGCATCTATGAACATGCCAGCAAGACTCGCTGACTTTCTCTCCCTTAATGAAAATGCAAAATCATTATCAAAGTCCCCAGCATAATGAAGTTTAGCAGCAGCTGTAGAAATTTTTATATCTTCTGGAATGGAATTATAAACTCTTATAAATCTAATTGAAAATTCTTGAAGAGATTCAAAACCTCCTTTCTTGAGACTATTGTATTTGGACAAAAGTTGCAAAGGGCTTTGTTTATCATCCCACCTTTCTAGAAATGCATTTTGAAAATCTTCAAAGGTTAGGATAGATGCAGCTAGAAAATATTTAAACCATTTCTTCGCTTCCCCTGATAAGCTTTGAGAAAACAGCCGCATTTTAATATCCGCATAATCAACTTCCTCCAAGTCAACAAAATCTTCAAATTTAGCTACATGCTGCTTTGATGTTATACCTCCCTCTCCATCAAATAAAGAAATTCTGTGGGAATAATTTTGGGGAAGATCATGCAATACAGTAGGCAAAAATAAAGGAGAAAATATAGATTCCATTGGCGTAGGTGGATTGGGAGGGACTAAGGAATTTTGAATGTTTTGAACAATAGGTGCTTCTTCAACCTTTGCAGACTGTTGAAGATCTCTCCAAAGGGAATGAAATAAATAAGATTCTAATCTATGAGGGTTGAATTCAACATTTTTAAGTTCAGATTCATATTTAGACTTCAACAAACCCTTTTCAATATTAATTTCCCATTCTTGATCAAGGATACTATGAAAATCTTGAGAAGATGATGCACCAAATAGAGAAATATCTCTTTTTTTTTGTCTTTTTTCCTAAATAATTTTTCTGGATCCTCCAAACTTTGTAAAACTTTAGTATCAGAATTACCTCGTGTATGTCTTTTTGAATCCAGGATGTCTTTTGAAATCTTGAAATAATTTTAAACTGGAATCGCTAGGGAAAATGTACAACCTTCTTCATTAACAGAAATTCATGTTTTCCCACATAAATATTTTCTTGATCTTTATAAACTTTGTCGTTCATTCATGTCATCAATTCTCATCTTGGCCCAACCAAGAACAAATTTTTGAAACTGCTCTATGCGGAATGTTTCCTTTGAAGGAGACTATAATTCTGCAAAATGTGTTAATAGCACAATTGTTAGCTGCATAAAAATCTCACGAGTTCATAATTATTTACCTGCATTCGGAAAATACTATATTGACAATTTTGTCAAAACACAGAATTTTCTTTTCACGCAATATGGCGCATAAGATTGATGCCATTTTTCATCTTTTTAGCATCTGTAAATCCCTCTGGAATCCTGCTTTTCCATTGAAAAATTTGCTAAAAATATGCTTCTGGAAACTCATCTTTTCCTATCCAATCGAAAATATTTCAAGTTTCTCACTCGATGTGTCGGCAGATCGATTCTTTTCCCTTCCAACACCTTATCGGATCGTTCTTCCTTTCTCTTCTGACACCTGATCAGATCAATATTCCTTTTCCTTCCCACACCTTATTGGGTCGATCTTCCTTTGTCTTTCAATGCCTTATTATATCGATCTTCCTTTGTCTTTCGATGCCTTATCAGATCAATCTTCCTTTGTCTTTCAACGCCTTATCGGATTGATCTTCCTTTGTCATCCGATGCCTTATCGGATCGATATTCCTTTGTCTTTCGATGCATCGACTCCCTTCTAGCAAGCCTTGCCAACACCTTGGCTCCACTTCAACAAACATCTTTTGATGATTTTGACACTTACAAAAAGTTTCAAAATTTTTCTCTCCATTTGCCTTATCGGCTAGGTTTTGGGTTGTTAGCCAATGTATCGGCTCAGCCCAACTGAGACCATTAGTTCCACCCAACCGAGACCTTCCGCTCCTCCCAGCTGATACCTTCGGCTCCACCTAGCCGATGTTAGTTTTTCATCACATTAAGCTAGCATTATGATCTTAGGATCTTTTCACTGAGAGAATAACAAGCACAACAATAAAACATAAGCACATCACAAGAGACCAGAGACACAAAGAGATTTTCCTTGGGGAAACCATAAAGGAGAAAACCCCGCAACTTCCTCTAAGATAGACTAAGCACCAAAACAGTAAGAGATCTCCCAACAGCAGTGGCCTTCTAGTCCCAGTATATTTCCTCCTCCACAAGTGTGCCTCACTTAAGAGAGTGAATGATGTGTGTGATAAATAGAGAGTCTCACTCTCTATTTATATTCTTCCTTTCACTTGAATTGCATTTTCACACGTAGGCTCAACCTAACATTACTTACCCAAGCCTACACCTTAATTAGTGTATAATAACTCGAGTGCCCCAAAACTGTGGGGACTTACCTAATGACTTGACATGACTTGTTTACATTATTAATCCTCCCGATCGGAACATCGGGGCATGACCACATGACTCAAATACATAATAGAAACATCCCGGATTAAACATCGGGTTACAATACATAAGATACATAGAAGAATACATTCCGAAGTTACATATACATCAACACTCCCTCTTAACTAGGAAGGTATTCTTTCGACACAATTTTCAACACTGGTCTTCTTCTCTGTATCAGCTGGATCATCTCATCTTTAATTCATCTTCGTCTTCAAGTCATCTTCTTCTTCAAGTCATATTCACTGGATCTGGATCATCTCTCGATCTGGATCATCATAGAACATCATCACTAGATCTGGATCATCTCTCGATCTAGATCAATATAGAACATCATCACTGGATCTGGATCATCTCTTGATCTGGATCAACATCACAAGACTAGATCTGGATCATCACTCAATCTGGATCATCACTGCTGGATCATCATTACTGGATCTGGATCATCACTCGATCGGGATCAACACTGGTGCTATCTCATGATTCTTCTTGTCATAGGAAGTTCTACAGAGCCAACCCTTTTTCATGCTGGTTGTAGGCCTACCCTCATGTAGGTCTTCGCCCAGCACTTACATCTGACCTGCTCATTAGAAAGGCACGCCCAGCACTCACATCTAATCATGTAGTAAACTACAATCCCATCAGAAAGGCCCAACACTCACATTCACCAGCATGATAGGACACACCT
>LPNX010615107.1:0-47655 GCA_001517045.1 Pseudotsuga menziesii
TATAATGTTTGTTATGATTTCTCTGATGAGTTGTGCAAATATTATTTTTATGGTATTGGCTGTTCCTGTTGTTGACTGTGTTAGTATATCATGTATTGTATTTAATAATTGATATTATTATTACATTATGTGTAACGATACTTGTATGAATTTGTATATTTAAATGTTTTTAAATATTACAAATGATCACATGCAGTATTCTTATTGATATCACTCAGTGATAGGTTAAATTAATTATTGCTCCTGATCAGGATAGGTATTAGATTAGAATTATAATTGATTTATTTTCTGCTTTTGTATCATCTGAATTATCTTGTTAAGTCAGATCCTTTTTATTAATTACATTCAGATCATCCTTTGTAATTATTGTATACTTGTATATAATTATAACATGATTTTGAATGATATAATTTTAGTCTAGACTCACGTTCTATTCATGTATTTAGGATTAGTTGTATTATTTCAATAGTTTCTAATTCTTGTAATATAACTTGGAGAAATCATTTGTAATTATAATCGTGTGACTAGCACTGACTATCAGTAGCATTAATAAAAAACCATTAGTCTTTTAGGATCCCAGGCTAACAGAGCCTTAAAATCTGTCGGGAGCGACTATTCCAAACAGCTTGGAGCCTGCTTTAAGGGTCCCGGACTGGGTCGTTTCCCCCGTTGCGGGCTTAGTCAAATACGCCCGTCAACAGGGGTCTAAGGAGTCTGCAGAGGGATAGGGAAGGCCATAAAAGTGTGATTCACCATGTGTGGTAAAATCAGCTATAACAGATGCCCCCTAATGTGTGAGGTCAGAGGGGTCATACAATGGCTGAAATACATTATAAGTCCATCCCAGAAGTGGAGTGATGAAGAACCCAGTGGAAGAACCATCCATCCAATCAGCACTATACAATGATACAAATATGCACATAACTCCAAATAGATATAGCAGTCTGTTGAGGCCTGGAAATTTGCAGGCAACAACAGCAAGGATTCTCCCCAGTCAACATTCCCAACTATCCCGTGACTATTTGGTGTAGGGAATCCATCCGGTTTGCGGTCCGGCTACCGTAGGTCAAGTAACAAAAAACAAAGGGTTTTACCGGTTGCGGCCCGGTCCACCGTGTATATTTTTGTGTTTTAGTTTTAAGTATGACGTGCAAGTGCCTATCTAAAATGCAGATTGATTAAGAATGCAAGGAGTGGTCACAATGTGATGTGCAGGTTCTTACCTCTCATCTTAGACTCTCTTGCATCTAAATCACACAAAACAAGAAATTAAAACTAACTACCTAACCTATCCCTAGGGAGCAAGATTATCATTAATTAATGAGTAATGTATCTTGTGCATGCATTATGAAAAATCACAGATAGTTGATACTTCTTTCAAAACACATGAACATTTAAAGATATTTGAACAACTAGATAGCCAATTGTTTATGAACAACATTCTTTACTCATAGTGGAAATTTTCATAAAATAAACCAGAGATCACTCATAGAAGAACATAGGTTCAAAGAGTTAGAACGATCTCACAGTTAATGGACACAAAGCTGAAAACAAAATAGTTCCTCTTCAACAAATCCATAGCACAACATTTGAACATTCCACCAAGCTTTCTCCAACAGGAAAACTGTAATTATCTATTGCAAAAGGAAATAGTTCTTCTTACAATATGTTTTCACAAATCTCATCAGGAAAAAGTCCTTCTCTTATCTAAATCTTCTATATTTATACAAAAAGAACAAAACTGTTAGGTTTCCCATGAATGACTCTTGGGCTTCACCAACTCTTCACCTCCCACACTTTTCTTTCATTAAGTGCTTACAGAATTTACAATATATTACAATAAAATAAACTGCTTATGAGGAGGGTCCCGCTTGACTATTCAAAAACTTCTTCCATGCTGAAGCCTCTAAGGCAATGCTTTCAAACTCGGAAGGTTCTAAGAAATGAATATTAATTTCAAATTTAGCAGCCTGACTCTCTTATTACTTCTATTTTGGCTGCGCTCAGCTGAAGTTGGTCCTCTAGAAACTGCACACTAACCGCGGAATGAGCTACCTACTTTCTTAGGGTCTCCTCATCTAAGGCTTTGATGTGTTGGATCCTTTGTCCATCCTCCTGATATCTTCTTTGCAACTTCTCCAAAAACAGGCTATGGTTTGGAAAGCTATCCATTCTCTGCCTAGCTTCAACCTGGAAATGATTATAAGTAATCAAAAGTCTCCTGAAGAACTCTGCACAAGCCCTCTTTGTTTTCTTGACAGCCTTCTTGAATTCCTCGGCTATGTTTATGGCAAACTCTAGTAAATCGTAGTCTTGCCTCGGAGCTTGTTGATCTTTTGATGGTAGATCTACAGGGGTTTCTTCATTCGCTTCCAATCTTGCCATCCTTCCTCTCAGGACTTATAAGATGTCCTGCAATCTATCTACAAAATATGAAGAGGTTTCCAAAATCTCTTCCAGCCGATTGTCTACCTACAAGATCTTGCACCTTTCTTCCTCTACGGCTACTTGCAGCTGGTGCATCTTGCTCCTTTGTGTTAGAACGTGCTCCTTGAAAGGTTGAAGATTGACTTGCTATTCCCTGGCCTCTTCTAGAGTTGCTGTTAATGAGGCAACATTTTCTTTAAGCTCCACAGTCTGCGCCTCAGATTGCCTCTCAGATTCCTCCATAGTAGCTTTCTGTAGCTCCAACTCCCTTATCTTTCCTAGCAGCTGCTCCTTTTCTGTCCTTAACCCTTGACATTCCTGCTGCAATTTCTCCAGACTTCCTTGGGCAGCCTCCAGGGATCTCTTCTCTACTTGGAGGAGTTGGAACTCAGCTTTTGAAGACTTTATTTCATGTTGTATGCCTTCAAAATTTCTTTTCATTCTACCACTTTCCTCTCTCTCTCTTCTCAGGATGTCCTTTAGCTGGGCAGCAGACTTCTTTGACTGTTCAAGATCAGTTAATATCCGATCTACATTGTCCTCAAAAGCATGGATCAATGCAGCCCTAAATCTGATGGTGAATCTGGGGTCCTTGTCTGTCCCATATACTACGGTTGTATCATTTATCATTCTACCTGACTGCCCCCTAGTCTCGACCTTTCTCTCGGTCCTCTTCACTATTATTTTCCTTTCCCTATCATAAAAAATAGTGTTGAAATCAGGTACCTCCTCCCCTTTCTTCTGCTTGAAAGGGATTAGTCTTAGGGTAGGGACCATATCCTGTCCTGTTGTGCTGCCAGCAGCTACCTCAGGATCTTGAATATCAGGATTACCCAAGTCTTGATCCTGACTGTCTACAAGATCGGAATGTGATTGCTCTGTCACTGCCCCTATCAGTTTTAGTTTTTCTACTTCCTGCTTTCTCAGTTCTTCATCCATCTTTCTTTTCTTTTCCTCCTCTTCACTTTGGGCAGCCTCTTCTGCCTTTCTACCTGCTTCCTATTCAACTCTCCTCTTTTCTTTCTCCTCGCCTTTGAGCCAGCTTTCTGCTTCCTGTGCTAGTCTCCTAGCATCTTCATCCCTTTTTCTAGCTCCTTCCTCCTCTTCCTTTTCTTGCTCATTCTGTCCTTTCCCGCCTTTGGTGGTGATTTTATTTTTAAATCTTCTTCTTAAGGCTGTTATATTTTCTGCACTACAGAAAATGGATTCATCTTTATCCCAATGGCTTGTGTATTCGAAATGTACATTTTCCTCCTTGCAGTGCTCTGCTACCTTATTCTGGGAATCATTCCCGTGGAAATTTATTTCCCCAATTCCTCCACAAATTCATCAGCTTTCTTCACTCTTGTGAACTTATAGCTTCCCAACTTGAATGGTAAGGGAGGATAAGCTACTTTCTTATGTTCAAATAAAAATCTCCCTATGCCATCTAAAAAGACTTGCCTAACTGCCTCTTTGTGGAATGCATAGTCAATGGCATATTTTGGTAGTAGTGAGGGTGCTCTAGAGCATCCATACATTCTGAAATACAATCCATCTTCCATTAACTAGTAGTCTGCATATTCTTCAATCACCTGCAATGCTTCCTCCGACATGCAGTTGCACTCTTTTAAGAAGATCAATGTATATAATGGCATGATGAAGTGCTCACACACTTCTTTATAGCGACTGTGGTATTTGTGTGCCCACAGTGGCTTGTAATCTGAGTAGACTGGTGTTCTCTCCCATTCCCAGATACACCTCAAGTTTGGGAAGGGTTGGTTGCATAGTATGCAATCAATCAGTATAGAGCTCATGTAGAACTCTGATCTCTTCTGGGACACCCCTCCTAATGCTGAAGAAATGCAGGCTGAGAGGCTATTGGACACAATGTTTTCCCAGTTGAACATTGTCCCCTGTGTTGCAACATAGAAGATGATAGGCACCCACTCTAACTTGAATCTTTTACCGTGGGCCCTCCCAAAAATCCTGTTCAGCCTCAGGGGAATGAACCTGTAAGGGGTTCTTAGAGTGGTAGTATCATACTCCCCGGACGGCCTAGTTCTAAAGTTTTTGCCGGGAACTAGCATTCTCTTCAGTGTCTTGACTAGGTCTAGCTTAATGGTCTTTAGCCAGTCTTCAGTTAAGTACACTTGTGTTTCCGGTAAGTGGTAATACATACCCAGGGCTATAAGCAGCATAACCCTGTTTGTCAACATTTTCCAAAATCATGGTGGTTACATCTGCCCTGGGAAGAATCCATCCAATCACCTTTGAGCACGGGAATAGCTCAGGTCTAGTAGCAACTCTCATCAATGCAAATCTCTCTATATTTGCACATATGGTTTCCTCCTCAAAACCGGTGTCAGGTACCTCCCAGTGTGTTATTAATCTATATACTTCCCCAATTTGTATTCGAGTTCCACACCCACTATGCATTTGGTATCTTCGTAAGTGTATTCAACTTTGGTGATGATTTCAACTTTGGGTTCCTCCTCTACTATGGGAGCATTCTTCTTCTGTCGTTTAGACATCTCGAATTCTGCCGAATTTCCCTGTCATACACAGAAATTGCTTTTAAGTTCTGTTGGGCCATTCCTCGATAACATTAAAAAATGGAGACAAAAATGTATGAGCATTTTACCTCATCTAGGATAAACATGATTGCCGTTATCAAAATAAACAAACAATATTCAAAAACTAAATGTTCCTGCACAAAAACAATCTGTCAAAAGGCTAAAACCAGCTCGCCAACAACATTTGCAGAATCGACCTAGAATATCATGGCCTTTCTCAATGAATAAAAAATTCCCTCTCGTCAAGGAGAAAATAGTCTCAAAACCCCCTCTCGGTGCTATGAACTAAATCGTTCCATGGAAAAGATGATGCCTAATCCCAAGTGAAGGATACTGCATTGTGATAGTGCATTTGACTCACTGTATGTTCAAAATTTAACAATCTCATCCTAAGGGGCGTAACCTCCACATTGCGACCTTGGTTCAAAAAAACAAGGGTGACCATACTGTGGAACCAAAACCTCGGCATCTCGAAAGAAAAAAATAAAATGCTCTCCCCGGATGGCCACATGTAGACTTGAGGATACTGGTGCAGACATCGTAACAACCGTTTGCACCAGCTTCCCCAGCAGTCGAGTGCGGGCTGCAAACTCATAACGGCCGCAAATGTGATCATCAAACAAAAAAACAAAACCCCCAACTGGGAAGCCATACCATTCACCTAAATATATATACACGCCGAAATGGAAACCTAGGGAAATACTAACCGCTGAGGCAGGAGCTAACCGAGGGTGACAGAATTAGTTTGACCATTCGAATGGAAAGGAAAAATGGGCATAAGGGCCTACCTGACAATGTGCTGTGCGACTGATCGAGAAGAAACCGGAAACCTCCATGGCGGAGCCACCTAGGAGCGAGGTACCGACATCCAGTGCGTTGGTCTGCGCGAGTGATAACGACAGCACAGGCAAAAGACAACAATAGAATAATAAACCCCAAACCCAAATATATACGCCCCGGTCAACAAATAATCGGTGGGAAAAAATAAGATCATCGGGTGGCAACACAACTGCGGGGTCAGCGATCCAGTCAGTAGCATCTCGGCAACGGCGGATGATGAAACAGCTAGGAGACCTGCAATGGCGTTGGCAGGAGAAACAAATAAACTTTACATCAGAGCTCGCCCAACTAAGGCCTCAGACCAATAGTTGGTTGAAGAGCCGCAATGGTGGAAACCATAAAGGCACCGAGTTCCACAGACCAATCAAAATCGAAGCAAAAAATAAACATGACTTCGGCCAAAAATAACAGTCACGTAGAAAACAAAATCAAACTACATCGGAAAGATAGTGCCTTCCAAAGCTGCAACGGCAAAAGCTGAAAGCCTAAGGATCTGCGAATAAAAAACGGTGGGGATCAAAAAAGAGTAATACAACCATTGGGAAGCTTCGCAATCCCTCCTTCGCAATGGTGGAAGACATAGAGACAAACATTCCGATGGGATCTTAAAACAACCGCTGAAGAATAAAGCGCATCGGAGACCAAGAATTGGTCTTGATGTCCCTTTCTTTTCCGAAATGACGGGTGCACAGATGACTGGACTCCCGACCCAAAAGTCTAAAACACTTCCGATGGTAGGAAAAATCAATACAAACCGTAAAACATCGCTGGCATAAAATTAATGTTTGTGCAAACATCAAACAAAACCAAGGAGTTTAGCAAAAAGGAGTAGAAGGATGGTCCCAAATTTTTTTGAATTTTGGGAAAATGTTGCAACTGCAACATAGTCCCAGATACATAAGAGTACAATGGCCATGAATAGGCATGATACAAAATATGAAATGTGTGGTCATCACCACGTACAATATAAATAGCTCAGAATCTCCATGATGAAGATATACACAGGATCATGATCTCGATGTAGGCTGAAGGTATATAATAGATCAAGACCTCCATAATGGCTGGAAATATCTGACATATACTGGAATCAAGTCACAAGAGCTGAAGTCTCATGAACACTCGCATGATCAAGGAGGTAGCATATAAGAGATGCCACCAATATGGAAGGTCTTCTACACAAACCACTACGAGTACATGTCCTACTATGTGAATAGAGGTGTTGAGGTTGAACATAGTAGTCCATCGTCTGATTACTGGTCATTGATGTATACCATTAACAGACGCGAGATCGCCCACCGATAATGAAAATGGGAATCAAGGTACTAGAGTGCAAACTAACAAGTATGAATAAATGTGTTGAGGTCGAACACTTGAGAGAATCCATTGATTAGGTGACATTGATGTATTCCCAAAAAATGTCGATGGCAAGAGAACCTGTCACCGATGACTGCAAGTCTCAAGGCACTTAAAAAATGACTCTAGATTCCTATCCCAGAATAAATGATTTGAAGTTGATGGGATGAAATCTGTTGGAAGGAGGGAATTAAGGCATCCCCCATCACCCAACATGAGGTACTTAGCAAAGCTGTATAATGTGAAAGGACTCAATCATAAGGTGCATGAACTAGTAAATGTATTAGGAATGGTCGACATGCAAAGTCAAGATAACTGAGGAATGACCGACTCAGGTTTCAACTTCCTTCAAACAAGAGCATAAAGGCGAATGGTGACTGAATGTAGGCAGCATATACTCGATATACAAAACTAGGACATCTCTACGACACAGGAGGCATTGACAGAGGCTCCATAGGGATTGGAAGCTTAACCATTCGGTGGAGATAAAATTAGAGAAATGAGTACAGCTTCGAAATTCAAACTATTAGCCCAACCAATGGATGTGATATACAGTGCTCTGTTCGAAGGTGACACGACTCGATTGTTGCCAATTATAACATCTTTTCTTGTCCGGATTTTTGGGTTTTAATTTTTTTTTGGACTTTTTCAAATATTTGAAAAGCTTGAAAAAGAATAAAATCACTTTAAAGTTACAGACTAGGAGGAGACAAGTGTCAAATGGGAAAACAAACTAGTTCCAAGCAGCGGAACATACCTATGCTCAATGCAAGGACACATGTGTAGGATAGCGACGCTCGGAGGAAAGTACCCTCCCAGTAAAAATAGGGAATGAAGCTACAAAGGATATACAAAATGGCTCTGCATGGCTAGACATGAGACAAGCTCGGGCTATATGGCTGATACTCAAAGTCAGGGAAGCAGGCATAAGGCTCAATAAGGCAGGAAAAACTCATGATAATGCAATTACAGCTTGACATAAGGGATTCCCAGGGAAATAACCAACATAAAGGTCAAGAGGAGTATGAAGCTCTTGCTCAAAGTCATGGCGGTACTATACAAAGGACTCCTGGACCTAAGAGAGGACTCACAGCATGGGTACCAAATGCAAAGGGGAGCTAACTAGGACACCCATGTATAGGAAAGCTCTACCATTCACATAGTACCACTTCTAACAACAACATGAAGGTTCTATGATACAATGGAATGGGTTCGTACCTAAGGTTAAGATGGAACGGTCATAAGGAAATGCATAAGTGCAAGCGCTTGTGATATCCTAACCTATATGCTAGTTCAGACATAATACCTATGATAGGAACGAACGGGTTGAAACCTCAGAGAGAGTGTACAAAAATTGGACCCTACATGACAACCATATTAGTCCAAAACAACCCAAAATAGTCAATAAAGAATCCAAACTATAGGATATAGGGATGAATGATCATGACAACTGCACCCAAAGGAAACAATGCAGTGAATGATGGGACATAAAAAGGAAAGTAAGGTGTAGACCCAATGTTCACGCATCCACTACCACCCCCGTGAGGGTGACCACCGGTGTAAAGATCGAGAGAATGGAGTCAAAATCCTCCACAAATGGAGTAGAGGGCGGAATGTGACGACTCCCAAATCTATGAGCACGGTAAGGGGCTGTGATGCCCCTAAGTATGACACCAAGGCCCGTACTAGGACCAAGGATGAGTGATAGGATACCAGGCATGCCAAAAATAAAAGGACCCAAACTCAAGAGAGCATAAATATACTCAAGTAACTGCGATCCCAATGGCCAACTAGTGCACAAAGAGCATAGTCCTAAGAAAATATACAGCCAAAATACAAGCAAACCAAAGGGAGGATTTGTGAGCTCCCAAATGCAGCAGGTATGTCTCACCTAGGAGAGGCTCGAAACTCCCATACACTATAAGCAGAGGTATGTAACCAATTATAGTGGCCCTCAACTTCAATGCATAAAGCAACTGTGCTGTCTGACCTCTACCTAGTGGGGACACCTATAGAATAACCTCTGCAAGTACCCCCTGTGATAACCTAGGTAAGGCAACTAAGGTCACCCCAATATAACCAATGCTCAGGCGGACATTTGTAGGTGGGATCGACCGTATGGGCAGGGTAGCAAAGCCCAAAACTATTGAAAGAGCCCCCACATACGAATACAATCCTGGAAATATCTTCGGTGCTACTTAGTTACAACTAGGGGTCATCCCAATCATAACCGCTCACACTGCCTCATGCTTAACTCCCTTGTAAGAGGAGGATCCTGAGAAACACTAATTATACCAAGGAATTTCACACTCTCACCTGGACAGACACATACATGTTTTGTTTAGTGGTCTTGCAGAATTTACTCACAATGAACTATTCCAAGACCCTAAAACCTAGTCTTGTTGGTGCACCCTATAAAAGAAAAGAGTGTAATTCATTTTATTATGCATTGATTTTAATTGGCTGTAATTACTCAAAGGGAAATGATTTTGCAACTAATGAAGTTATGACTCAAAAGTGAAGTAAATATGCACACCATAACAAACAATACTAAGTGCAATCTTTGTCGAATGAAAAATAGGGTATGCCACTACATGATATGCATAAATATATATTACTTTTTGAATGCCAATGCGATCCTTCCTATATGAAAGCCTAAACACAACTCTCATCCAAGCAATCCAATGCAAGTACCTCCTCAAATCCATATCTAAGATGCAACTAAGAGTGCAACTACTTTGTATTTTTCAATATAAAAGAATGAAAATGCAATAAAATTCATCTAAAACTCTCAGTCTCCGCAGCAGGTATAAAACACAAGCCCAACAAGACACCGAGAAAAAAAAGAGTAATGCACTAATGGAAAAACAAAAAGGATAAATGAAAACTATTTTCAAAGAAAAATCAATGAAAAGGTGGTCTCTGATCATAAAAGAAGCATCCAACAGACAACATCAAACGCAAGGAAGACCCAACGACACTCACAACCCACCCAACAACTTCCCACAACATCAAACTCACCAATATGGAGGATGTACACGACCATTCAAAGAACAGCTGCGTATATACGCGACTTTTGGCCAAAAATCTGCATGTATACGTGGATTTTGGCCAAAAACATGCGTGTATACGTGACTTCTTCCCAAAAATCCGCGTATGTACATGACTTTTAGCCAAAAACCTGTGTATATAGAGAAGACAGTGGTAAAAAGCAGGCCAAGGGTCAAACCAATAAAGGGGAGTGTCAATGGATCAACATACTATAAAATGCAACATAGAAACAAGGAGAAACAAAGAGCAAGTTAAGAATATCAAGCACATTGTGCCCCCAAACCCCAAAGAAAAACAAGGAACCTCGGCAGCGGAGTCGCCAATTCTGTTACGGAGAGAAATTCCTATGGCTTGGGGTACCACAACAGACAACTTGACTCTAGAAACCAATCCTTTCCTATATGCAAGAGAAACTAAATATCTAACACTCAAGGATCTCGATTCGTACCTTATTCTGAACGGTTGATGTAGATCCCCATTGAGCTTTCTAACTCTAGCTTGAATTGATAAATTGCTTCCTCAACATTCAATAAACAAGACAAGCATGCTATATATAATTGTGTTAGATATACTCTAGCATATATAATCAATAACATATAAGCATTTGAAATCATTCATGGATCAAATATTCATTCAAATACACATTATTGGATAAGAAAATATATTTCTATTAATATAAAATAGAGATTACAATAGAGACAACCTCTGTTAGCATGTCTATGAATCGAAGAAACTGAGTCACCCACTTGGGCCTCCACCAATTCAATCCTCCATCTCTCAATAGCAAGCTCACAAGCAAAAGGCAAGCTTGGGAAGAACACAAAAGTTCTCCAAGGGACAAAGGGATGTAGACTCAAGTATAAGCTCCGACAACAATGGACTATAGTTTTCTTTCTCTTCAATTCCTCATGCCTTCAATGTATCCAAAGGGTTCCTTATATAACTCGTCAATGGGGTAATGAAAGGTCAAATCCGAGCAATCTCAAGGAATATGGAAGCCTAGGAGACAAGTGAGTCGGATCCACATCAAGGAAAACTCCAAAATAATTTGGCCTTTTGCACACATCCCGATGTACGCGGGTTTAGGGGTCAAATCCACGTATATACGCGAGAAAGGGTTTAAAAGTCGCGGATGGCAATTTTTACATGTTTTTAGGGATGATATTGGAAACATCAAAGGTACAAAAATGGTCCATGGGGTTTAAGGAGTCTATAGAGGGATAGGGAAGGCCATAAAAGTGTGATTCACCATGTGTGGTAAAATCAACTATAACATCCACGTCCAGCTGTAGTGAGTCCAATGTTGCACTCCGCCGCCTCTTATGGCCATGAGTAGGTGGATCTAACCCCTCCACCCTACCCCTATGCTACCCCATTGTAGGGTGAGGTCCCATGTCTGCACATGGACAAAATATGTCATCAGTATCTATCACATGTATGATCTAGCTACCATTATTCTAGTAAACTGTATATGACTGAAACAAGATAGAGTCATGTATACATACAATCAGGTCCTCAGACCTTTCCTGGAGTTCAAGGCATCTCTGGATCTCCCCAGTAGTCCATCCTCGTGTATGAATAGTCCTCTATGAGAAAAGGAGGATGCCACCATTGTGAAAAATGATCCTAGGTGAATAAATTCCCCACAAGTACACCTCCATCCCTGATCATCATATCGCACCAGCGCCTCATGCGAGGCTCGCGAGGTCCCCCCTTGTGCACTGCTAGATGTGGTCATAGTGTTATTATTCACTTAAAGAATAATGGGCACAAAAATGAGGGGAAAATAAATCCCCACCCACCAAGCTGGCATGGTTCAGCCCACGTCGAACCTCTATCAAGTACATATGGTCCCACCCATAGTAGGTTCCCCTCAACACACTCTCTACCATCAGTAGCTGGCCTCATGAGATCTTCTATGATCCTTTCGATCCCAGTATCCACAGCACCATCCATGCCACTACTCGATTCTCTAGACTCTTGATGTCGTACACCAATATGTATGACATATGCACATAAGCTGAGGCATAACAATGCTTGGTGCACAAGTCATCCATCAAAACCTCCCTCGAGAGCTTCAACGAGGTATAGCCAATCACGCCCAACAGTGGGAGGCCATTTAGAAAGTACAAGTCTGAGAGGGTGATATCCTGTCACTCACCCTATATGATGAAGCACTCTAATTCTTGATCCCAAAAACTCACTAACTTGTTCAGCAATAACTTTGCTGAATGCATCAAGGGGATCTGGAAGAACTTGAGAATCCCACATCAGGTGAGCATATCCTGCATCTCTCCATCATCCTCTACCTCATCCCTGAGGTTCTCAATATCTCTCTCTTTCCATCTGACTTGAGGCATCCTGCACATCCAAAAATTACTTGTCAAACCCAATTGCACAAAATTTTCCATTCTGTGCTAGGTCATGCCTATAGGGCCCTTTTGTGCTACCCAAGTCGTGCAAAAACACTTGATAGGTGCAACCTGGGTCATTCCTGTCTCTTGAAAAGGTTCAACCAAAGTCCCTCCTATATCCTTGACAGGTGCAACTAGGTCGCGCCTTTCTGTTCGCGCTTTTTTCCCTTGAAAAGTGCGACCCAACACCGTGAACCCTTTGGGCTTGACCGAGGATCCCATAATAATAAAATGAAAAAAATAAACCATTGAAATTGATGGGCTTGGTGAGAGCTCTTACCTGCAACTCATAGATCTAAGAAAACCCGTCCAATCATAAGAAATCAACAGTTGCTCTCTGGGGCCCTCCACTCCAACTCAACAATGAACAGTTAAAATGACATGTATCATGTGGCCCCCCTTGTTTATAGGCCTCCATTTGGTCAACCCTTTATTCCATACACCATAGAGTCATCCAACATCCATTTTCACGCCGTTCGCACTACCAAATTTAGTTGTCCATCCTCTTTCTACTGATAAGACCCACGTCTCATGCTCTCCCTATGATTTTCTAGGCCATTTCTTGGAGTCACCTTGATTTGCATTCCACCATGCAAATCACACCTTGTATGTATTTGTTGATTAAGTTGTCATTGATGCCAACAATGTCTAGTCATTGATTCCAACTATTGAGTCCTTGGTGCCCCTTATGGAGCCCTTGAGGGTTAGTGTTTAGTTTTTGGTTGTCTGTGTCAGAGGAGCCCTTTTGACCTTGTCAAAGCCCAAGCTTGAAGCTCTTGGAGGCCTTGGAAAAATGAAAAAAATCCTTGGTTACCCATTGACTTTTTCAAGTGCCCCTAAGTTGTATCTTGGTCCCGTTTGATTCCATTGTTGAGTTCCTTGATATTGGTTGATCTTTGGTAACTGGTCTTTGTGTTGCTTATTATGCTTGCACTTGTTTTGGTCTCTTGATTGGTTGTTGGATAGATGATGTGTCTCATGTGTGTAAGTCCCTTGATGTGTTGATGCTGGAGCCTATTGCTTGCATTGGATGGTCTTGAGGTTGTTGAGTTCTTGTGGGGTCCTTGAGTACACAAGCTTAGATATTGATCCTCTTGCAAGTGGAGACTTAGGTCTTGGAACCCACATTTATGGTGGTATGTTGGAACCCATTCTTATGAGGTCCTTGGTGTCCTTGGAATTTTGGGCCTTGAACCTATGGCATATGGTGGTTTGATGTCCCTTAGATGCTACATGGTCATTGGCATGTTTTAGGCTTGTGATCATGCATATGAAGCCCATAAGGTGTTGCAAACTAGTGGTAAGGTCTTTGTACCCCTAGTTTAGGGTGTTGGTAATCTTATTATGATGAATATATGGAAACCTTGAATATTATGATGATATTCTTGAATCCTTTGACCTTGGAACTTATGCATAAGGTAACATGGTATTTGACACCTTTATGTGTGGAATCTTTGGAGTCTTGAAAAAATTAAAGAATTTAAGGGTATTAGAATACGAATTTGAAAATAAAACCATCATAGAGAGATAGATCTCATCAATTCATTTCCATTGATATGTGGAACATCTTCTAAATCCTTATGGTTGAAGAGATTTGAATATTTTAAGTTGGTGTACCCCACCTTTTTGGGTGAGCCGAACAAAGAAAAGAGAATTTAATTATTTGTAATTTTGAATTCAATTTTTGACCAGTTTGAGGTAATGACTTTCCTCCATGACCTTAATAAATATAATATCAAACATTTCATTTGTTCATCAATCAATTCTCTCTTTTGTATTTCACAACTCTTGGAGAAAAGTGCGAAATTTAGTGGAGGAGAAATCTTGGGGCATCTTCCCTAAAATTTGCATAACTTTCTCATACGAAATCAGAATTACAAATTTCTTGCCTTGTTGGAAATATTGTTACGAGGTATATGTGATGACATGATCTATATTTTATTTTATTTTTATACTTTTTATTCATATTTTGATCTTCAAAAAGGTACACAAGAATCTTGGTATAGGTTGGTTCAGTTGAGCAAGATTGGAACATATTTCCTTATATGCAGTTGGGTTGTCTCAGATTGGCTGAGTTGTATGAGAATTTGGTTTGAATTAGGTGTAATGAGTTTCGTGCACGATTGGTTAGACTCATATTGACTGATTCAGTTGATGTGAGCAACATATTGATTGGTAAAACTTGATTGGATAAGTTGATTGTACAGGTTGATGAGTAGTGTGATACAATGGACATTGATCAGTTGATGAGTAGTGATCAGATGATGAGAAATGGTTAGTAGTGGAAGTGGTTGTGTAGTGTAGTACATGTGTTGATTAGCAGGTACATAGGATCAGTGTGGCCATGGTTAAGAAAATTCTATCTTCATATCCGGGTGGTAGGACGAGGCAAGGAAAGGGGGTTGTATCCTCCTTCCGGTTGTAGCCAGAGAACTAAGGAGATGGAGCTTCCTTCAGGTTGTAGCCTGTAAATCAGGGGGTTGAAGCCTCCTTCCAGTTGTAGCTAGAGAATTGAAGTCTTTGTAATAAGGGGGTTGTTGCCTCATTTCAGTTGTTGCTGGATAATTATTATTATAAAGGGTTCCATGGTTTTTTCCCATGGCTTGGGTTTCCATGTAAAATCTAGTTTACTGTGTATCATTATATGATTCTTATGTGATGATGATATGATGATGATAATAATGTTGATGATGATATAATGATAATGTGATAATTCATAATTTTTAATAAGTTGTTGATTGTTAAAATTGAAAAAGTAATAAAAGTTGCACACATTAATTCACCCCCCCTCTTAGTGTACCCAATGTGTCCAATAATTGGTATCAGAGCGGGTCCTTCACAGAAAGACTTACCATCTTGAATGAGATATTTGACACACCATGGGTTTCCAAATGAATGGAGTATCATTGTCATGTGAGTAAGATTACTACTTGATATGGAAAATGAGAATGCATGCTTATCTTGAGGCAGAAGGAATTGGTGTACGTAATTCAATTGTTACTGGATATACACCTCCAAAGAAAGTGAAAACAACAGCTCAGAAGGAATCAAAGAAAAATAAGTCCATGGCTGTTGAATACATCCTTGAAGTCCTAACATATATCCAAAAGAATAAGATAGGGAAGTGCAACTCAGCTAAGGAACTATGTATTAGATTAGAACAACTCTAATCCAATAAAGAACAAGAAGAAGAGGTTATTAAATGTTTGGTTGAAGATCTGATAGATCTCCAAAAGGAGACAATAGGAAAGTGAAACTTAGTTGAAGAATTTTCATTCAAAATACATCATCTAAAATCAGATGAAGAACAAGAAGCAGAAGAAAACCCCATCAAAAGGTCAGTACAAGATCTAGGTAAGTATGAAGGTACGTCCCCTGAACACTCTGTTTGTAGTGCTTTTATAAAGATATGTTTACCAGGTATAGAAGCCTAATATAATTTTTTTAGAATGCGATAATTCATATTGTGATGAAAATCCTTTCTCTCTGAATTGTGATAGAAATTTAGCAGATACTATGATAGACAATGAAATTACTAATGTTTCACAAGAAGTGAAAAATATTTGCAAACAAAACTAGGTATTGCAAGATAAATTGGACAAATCTAAGAAAGGGAATCAAGAAAAGTCTGAGAAGGCCACACATACCATAATTGATATAAAAATCCAAGTCAAAGAAGCTACCAGAATCAAAGAATCCATATCCAACTCTTTGAAAGATAAACTTGAGAATTCATCTACAGAAACTAATAAACAATCAGGCAAAATTGTCAAGCTCAAAAGACTGCTAGAAGATAAGGATAAAGAATTGATCTACAAGATACAATAAAACTACATTGAGATAAGTACCTACAAGACTAAATAAATAGTGGAAGAGAAGTTAAGAATAAAACAATATTTTGAAATCAAATCCTTGAAGGTAGAGTTACAGAAGGTATGTCTAACAAACTTTGAATTTGAAAAGGATCTATCAGAATTCAAAAAGGAGAATCATGTACTAAAATGTCAACTGTAAAAATCCCATAAGGATGATCAGAATTCAAAAGGATAGATAGAATATAATATATTTTATCTGAACAAACATGCAGAAGAAGTCAAGAAAAGAGAAGAAGATCTAACAATACAACTGCAAGAAAAGATAGAAATCTGTCAAAAGCAAGAATTGAAGATCCTCTCTCTGAAGGAAGATATGGACAAAAAAACTACTCAGTTAAATAAAAATTCAAAGATCAAGAATAACATTGAAGAAATTAAAATCTCTATGGAAGAGGAAGAAAATACTAACAGTTATACACATATTCTCAGAAGATCCCATGATCAGCAAGAATCGAGAGAAGTTACAACTCAAAGATACCCAATGATGTTCAATGGCTACTGTTACAAGTGCAATAACTATGGTCACAAATCCATCCATTGCAAATACCATGAAAAAATCACGCCAAGAAGAAATCAAGATGAGTTTTTGGTTCAATGTTACAATTTCCATCATTATGGTCATTTTGCAAAACATTACTGGTGTAATATCCTGAATTTTGACCTTAACTATATTATGCATGAGCCCCACTACACATGATTTAATTTGATGTTATGTTTATGTATATATATTGGACGTATGCCACACTAAACATGATTTATGATTGATTAGATAGATATATTGGGCATGAGCCAATGCACATGTTTTATTGTCTTGTATGTGATTATATATGTTGGGCATAGGTCCTGATGGACAAGGACTATTGTCGTTGTACTGGGCATATGCTCTGATGTACTGGATTTACTATTATGTGATTGGGAACAACTCCTAATACACACTGAGATTATTATTTGTGATATATTGTGCAGAATAATGAATGAATGATTAAGTTCTATGATGTGTTGGGTATAATCCCTAAAGCACATGGGGTATGAGATTTTGTGTTGAACGTAAGCTCTGGAGCACATAAGTTATGAGATTATGTGTTGAACATAAGCTTTGTATCACATGGGTTATGAGACTATGTGTTGAGCGTAATCTCTGGAGAATAGAGGTAACTCCAACTAGTAAGAATGGAAGTGTTGGGAAATCCCTCGAGCAGTCCCACTTGATGTTGAGCATAAGCTCTAGAGCATTAGATCTTTGGCCATTGTATCCCTTTTGTATTGTACAAGTGAATCCTAGTGTTAGTGTTGAGCGAGAGGCTCTTGAATTGCAATAGTGTAATTGCCAATTGATAGAGTTAAGTACAACTACATTTGAACAAAAAATCCGATGGTATCAACCCACGACACTTTGAAATTTTTCCTTTCTGTCAGATTTTACTTGAGATAAAATGCAATTTTTTGTTTTTTTAATAGCTTTGTCCAGATAAGTGTCATATTTTCGACCAAATAGATAATGTTGTCGAATTTTTGACGCGAAATGGCAATTATATATAAAGCTCGTGGCTTCTCCCGGATCGAACGAATTAATTAAAGGTGGTCTCAATATTCTCATCGAAAATATATTGTGCTCTCTTCTTTCAAATTATTAGAGTCCTTTTTATGGTTGGCTATCACACAAAATGGTCTTGGGGCTGTTTTTCATTTGAAATCGATTGAGCATGATCGATCAAAGCTTGAGTGAGCTCTCTTAAAGCCTCAATGTCTATCAAAAGAAGCATATCTAGTAGACCCATATCTAGATTGAATCTTGGTTTACCATGTCCACTGAAGAATAATCCATGCCATTAGAGTCTAACTGCATCGACCCGTCAATTAGAACCAGAGGTCCTAACACGACTGAATTCACTTCTACCATATCTTTGAGCTTGTAACTATTTTGAACCCTCAAACTAAGTTCTTGAGTTTTGTAGAGAGCGTCCTCATATAGGGAATTGCCACCTCCATTAAATCTCTCTAGTTGGAAGGAACTAAAAATGACGGGCTCATCTTTCACTTCACGTATCTTATCAGCTTGGACAAGTGCAGAGACAACTTGGTTTGCACAGCAGATTCACTAACGGAGACAGATGTGGGTTATGTTGTTGATTCCATCATGAAAATATGGAAAAAGAAGTTGCACTCAACCCTAAAACACCCTTTTTAAATACGCACTCGCCCCAAATCAATCGCTAGTTTATAAAGTTTGTGGATAGTGGCCATTTTTGCTGCCATAGTTTACCCAGTTAGAGACAGTGCTGGGAGAGGAAGTCAGTGCGATAATAGAGCCATCCATACTTTCCAATGAGCTGTCGACCTAGGTTTGTTTAGGTTGAATTTTGGTGACATTAGAGGAAGTTTCAACTCAAAATGGGCCTCCTAAGGAAAATAATAAAATAATAGTTAAAATAATAAAATAATATTTATTAATTTTGAAGGAAGAAAAGAAAAAAACTACTTTTTTGTTCGTATTTTCAACATATCTCCCTTTGTTTTTACTCAAATTTCGATCGGGAGAGCTAGTTGGATGTGGAATTAAATTACACATCCAACGAGTACCTACTCAACATACTTTTGATGGACCCCTCTACCCCAAAAACAAGAAATACCTGAAAAAATGTGATGATGATGTCATCATCACATTTTTTCAGGTATTTCTTGTTTTTGGGGTAGCAAGGCCCCGTTGGGCCTCAAAATTGTCTTTTATAATGGCTTTATTTACATTAATTTCTGACCTATTTACCGTAAAGTTAATACATCTATGTTCAATAAGGTTGTCTTTTACTCTGTTTTATTAATTAAAATCTCGTAAATGTAAAATAAGAAAAATATGATATTTTTATGTATTAAATATAGTATTTTGCAAATAAAAGATGTTTGACACTCCATTCAGCCCCTTCTTTTGGTCCTAAGTTCTCAATTAAATTTGATTGCATGTTAGTTTACTTGTTTGGCTTACCCGTTATCTTCAGATTCTTTCTATCCTTGTTGCTCCTGCATATGCAAAATAAAACCAATAGTTAATGCTAAGATTTCTTTGCATTATTTTTAGAACAAAATAAAACAATTATTAAAATAATGCATCAATGAAAATATTATTTTTTATAAGTAAGTATTTATTTAAAGAAACAAATAAAACAATCATAAACAATTCTATTTTGAAACAAGATTTATCAAAAGAGAAGGATAAAACGTAATCATTAAAGTGGAGACCTTTTTAAATTGGAATTCATTGATTACGTAGTTGAAATATTTATATTGTTTTATTTGGAAAATTTTACATTAATATCGAACCTTTTGTTTGGTTTTATATGCAGGTATTCAACCAAGCTCACGTGGAGATAAGAAGGTCATGGAATTAATTGTAAGCTCAACCAACGCCATTCAACTAGGAGATCATTACGGTTGACTTCTAATTTTAATGAGATGTTACGTGAAAAATGGATCATGAGGCGATCTTGTAGAGGTATTCACGGATGGAACCCAACCATTAATCTAGCACATCAAGCAACCATCAATGCAGTTTACTATTTTTACAGTTAGTCCAACAATATCAAAGAATTGACATTTCTGTCATTAAGCTAGGAAGCGAATTTCGGTAATGGCTTCTGAGCAATCCATGTAGAATCTATCCAAACCGTTCGAAACCCACTTCAGAAATTATCTGATTTACCCCTAACCGTGGGCCGTTTGCAAAATTTCTAAACAGTTTGAGAGCCAAACGTTGCCGATAAAACACTATTTTCGCAGATTTGGTTTGTGGCCGGTTCTTTGAAAATTAGGGATTTTTTTTGAACGGTTGAGCATTTAACTCAACCTTCTCACCCTTTGTAAACTCTATATATACAAACTCTTTTATGGAAGGAGGAATTAGTTAGTGGATAGATGTAATCAATCAGTTCCAGAAACTTTGTAATACTTCTTTTTAATTCAATGGAAGTTCTTTTTATGCTGTGCATGATCATGTCTTAGTCACATTCAACAAGTCATCTCTTTGATTGTTGGGAGGGCCCCTCATCAACCAGAGATTTCCATTCCTGTGTATTTTCGTTATTCCTTATTTTTGCAATTAACATAGTTTGTTTGCGATTTGTTTATGCAAGCTAGTTACTATAATACTTCATGTTATTTGTTTCTTATAAGCATAGATTATACTTTGGTATTCTGCTGTTAATGTAGTTTTCTTTTATAAGTTAAGCAACCGGTTGTGTATTAGTTAGTTTGCAATTTCCTTTTTTAAAGAGTTTCTAGTTTATTGTTTGGTTATTGTTGATAGGATAAATTGCTTTGATGCTGTAGGATTCAATTACCGTAGATTTAATTCTGTCCTTTTCCATTTCATTATGAATTTATTTAATTATATTTCAATTTATTCAATATTGCAATATGTAATAATGTTTTAAATTATAAATTGAATTTAAGATATTTTACATAATAAATTCAGTTACTAAGTAGATTTAATTCTTGCTCTTTATATTTCGTTGTCATATGCATGAGTTAGCTAACCTTAAAATCATTTAGATTAATTATTTCTTGATGTTTTAGTGTTTTCTGTGTGCAAACTGTCATTCGAACCGTCTATTTAGACATCCTGTTCGGCCTGCCATTTAGATAGTCTGTTTGACCTGTCATACAGACCTTCATTCCAGCCTGCGATACAGTCTTTCATTCAACCCTTAGTGTTTTTAATCTGTTTAAGCCTATTTCTTTAGTTTTCTGATTATGTTTCGACTGCGGTAGTTAAGTAATGATTATGTTTGTCTTTAGTATCATAGGTTATATTGTTTAAAGAATTTATTAAAGTTTTTTTCCTATTTTTCTCCTTTCACCCTATGTATTGTGTTTTGGTTTATTGTAGTTTCTGATTTCTTTGTTCAATATCATTGCAATGTTTTTTAATTATATCTTTGGTTTAGATTGTTTTCAGTATTAAATGCATGAGTTTTCAGTATTTTACAGTTTGATGATAAAAAATTCACATAACCTAGTTTAGTGTAAGTTTATTTTTCAAATTGTAAAATCAATTGCATGATATGTTCATGATTGGTTAGGATTCATTAGTTTATGGTATAGTTTGCTGAAGAGGTAGAGTAGAAGTATTTTGTTTTTCTATCGTAGATTTGCTTACAGATTGAATATATTTATAGTTATTGTTTTAGATTTGATTATAAAGCTCCAAGTTTAGTTTGCTTTGATTAGTTTACTATTTCGCAACGCATTTATTTACGCTTGGTCTTTAGAATAATATTTTCTTTGCTTTCTACGAATTCGCAGTTACTTGCTTTGCTTTCTACGAATTTGCAATTAAATAGTTCATTGCTTTCCATAAATTATTTGCACTTGCATTCTTAGACAGGCATTTACTTATGCATACATGGAATAGTCTCCAATTTATAATATAGATCAGATAATTTGTTGCAAGTAATTAGTTTTGCTCTCATTAATTAAATCGCTTTCTGACCAAGCATCTGCTTTCTAGATTAGTATCTGCAATTTGCTTCCATAGAATAGATTAACATAGCATTATACTAGTTTGATCTCAGTTATTGATTAGTTTCCTGTCTTTGTAGAATTGATTAATATAATATTATATTAGATTTGAATTTATAGTTACTTTTCAAGTTCTTAGTTAATTTCCTGTTTTTATAGATAGATTAAATTCTTGCATTTAACTCATGATAGTCATGCATATAGACTAAAATCATATAGTTGCATGTTAGTGCATCTGCATATTTATTTAGCTTAGATTAGTTCAAGCCTTCAATTCTGCACAGATAGTGTTTTCATCTCACAAGCTCCCTTCTCGAGTTGACAAATTAAATGTTGAATTAAATAGTGCATATTTTTCCCAACATATTGGCACCGTTGTCGGGGAGGTGCTAAAGGGATTGGAGTCTAGGAAGATAAGAGTAGATAGGTTGCATTTACATTACACAGAAAGGGAGAGGGGAAACAATAAGACGCAAAGACAACTTCACTACAGAATTTCCATAGTGTGACAGCCTGACGCATCCACTTTAGTGGGTTGCCCCAAATCCTTGTTGTTCCTTTTTCGTACAAATGTGTTTACTTCATGCAAAGTTTGATTTACTTGTCTTAACTGTACTTTTTGTAAATATAGGTAGTTTACTTTCCCATAGTTAAATGTACTTTTTCTTTCGTAAACGTAGATAATTTACTTTTCCACAGCTTAATTTCATGTACGTATGTCTTGTAAATTTAGGGAGTTTACTTTCCTACCATTTACTCTTAAGCAAGTGTGTTATCTCTTCAGCAAGCTTAGGTGTTGCATTCAAATCTGTTACGTTCGGTTCATTTTTTAGGTGTGTTTATGTTTGTCATAAGGTCTTTTCTTTCCAAGTGTGTGATATGTTTTGTAATTAGATTCTAAAGTAAAGAAAAAATATAAGAATAAAAATATTTTTTTTTGGGTGCTATAAGAACCCCAGAGACTAATCATTGTGTGAAGAAGGACTGATCAACTGATGAAATGGATTCAAAGGTGCTCATTATCATGAGAGAAATTTCTCAAATCCTAGCAATAGCTGGGATCTCGATCTCTTAAGAAGAAAAGATATTGACAGCAGTTGAGAGATTATCAACCTCTCCCAAAATAACAGACGAACCAAAATACCAAGAACTACAAAAATATGTTCTTTGCGAGACTACAAAAGAAGCTGATACATTGGAGATTACATCCGAAGGAGAGAAACAAAAATTAAAGAGTTCTCCACATGAAAACTAATAGATTCATCATGTGCTCAAACAACTGCTCAATTAGAAGAAGGGAATCTGTATGACATAGTGAAGGAAGGTGAGTACCAAGACTACATTGAAAGATGGTTTCAGGAGGTAACTCGACCACAATACCATTCCTTCGTTCGAAACCTATTGAGGCAAATAAAAGTAAGTTGGTTGAACTTCCACATTCAGGTAATCTCTGCAACAATATTTTCATATATGGATAAAGGTACAATTCTCGTTTTGCTTCACACTTGGTTTCATTGGGAAAGCTCATATACTTGAATAAACATGTTTTATTTCTTCTTCAGGTAGGGAAATGTGTATACAAATAAAATGCTGCATTCTTAGTTTAGGGAATAATGCAGCTTTGTTTTTTTTTTCTTTTTCAAATAAAAGAACTAAGAAGAATATTATGTTAATGGCTAAACCAAAACAATATTACAACATTATTTATTTACATACATGCATATTTCTAACTATATCACTTACTCAAGACCAACTTTAACCATCATGGGGATTTGTCTTAAATTAAGGTCTATATAAAACCTAGAGGTCACTTGTACATCCTAGCTTCATTATCAGGGCATGTTATTTAAGCATCTTTGCTGTGTTTGATACAGGGTAGCATAAGGGTGAATGAAATTCCTAGTTTGCGGGGAACACTACTATAAATCTATATGAAAGAGGCGAGATTTTGGACTAGAGACACCTTTCACTCATTATCTTATGGATCCATCCACTATACACTAAATACATCAATCGTGTGTATCTTTGATTCAGTAGATTCCTCTTGCAGCCTTTATTTTTCCATGATAATAAAAAAGAGAAGACTAGCTGTCCTCCAATCCATATACCATCCCACCCTATAGCATGGTTTTTCAGAGCTACTCCCCCACCACTCCTTCATAGGAAAAATAATTTGCTGAATATCTATAGGTACTGGAAACATTGGGACAAGAGCCTCTGATAGAAAATGGGTTTAAGAGGTTAACCCACTGGGGTATTGAACAGGCTCGCTGGCAGCAGGTAGCAGCCTATGGTATGACCAGGTAAACCCAACAGGGTACTGAACAGGACCAACTGAAAGAGGAGAATTTTCCAGGGGAGAACAACTTGTTAAAAAAAGAGAGAAAAAGTATTAAAAAAGAGAGAAAAAGTATTAAAAAAAAAGAGAGAAAAAATATGAAAATGACTTTGTGATAATAAAGGTTGTTGTGGGTCTAGTGGAGGAAGGTATGCATGGTTGATCTAAAATGAAATCCATCAATCTGCCAATTGAGAATGTTTGTAAGTTGCACTTAAGACCCTACTGTCTAATTCATACTATACCTAGGATATCGCTATCCTAGAAGTGGGACCCATAAACTTAGGACTCTAATGAACTTGAAATGCAAACCTTGTCCATAATTACTTGAATGACGATAAACCTTTGAGAAGTAGCAGGGCTGACTGGTTTCCTATAGGATTTATAAACTATCTACACCCTCGTGTTTTCTACTTTAACCGAGTCTTAATTCATTCATGGCATGAGGACATGCCATTCCTTTGGTCTTGGGGAGGGAGTCTCAACTTATATAGTCTTCATAAGCATGAATTAATACTAGTGGAAGAATTGTATGTATTAAGAAATCTTCAATAATACAAAGTTGTTTTGGTCATGTCATAACATAATTTTTTTTCCTAAGTTCTAGTTTTCATGTAGTAATAAAGATGGCTTCGTTTTACTGAATGATTTTCTATAAACTATTAATGATCAAGCACAGTTTCTGAACAAATGAAATACCACTTCCGATTCATTCATGTCACGAGGACGTGCCATACCTTTGGTCTGGGGGTATGTTGGGCCTCGAAATTGTCTTTTATAATGGCTTTATTTACATTAATTTTTGGCCTATTTATCATAATTTAATACATCTGTGTTCAATAAGGTTGTCTTTTACTCTGTTTTATTAATTAAAATCTTGTAAATGTAAAATAAGAAAAATATGTTATTTTTATGTATTAAATGTAGTATTTTGCAAATAAAAGACGTTTGGAACTCCATTCAGCCCCTTCTTTCGGTCCTAGGTTCTGAATTAAATTTGATTGCATGTTAGTTTACTTGTTGGGCTTACCCATTATCTTCAGATTCTTTCTAGTCTTGTTGCTCCTGCATATGCAAAATAAAACCAATAGTTAATGCTAAGATTTCTTTGCAATATTTTTAGAACAAAATAAAACAATTATTAAAATAATGCATCAATGAAAATCTTACTTTTTATAAATAAGTATTTATTTAAAGAAATAAATAAAACAATCATAAACAATTCTATTTTGAAACAAGATTTATCAAAAGAGAAGGATAAAACGTAATCATTAAAGTGGAGACCTTTTTAAATTGGAGTTCATTGATTACCTAGTTGAAATATTTAGATTGTTTTATTTGAAAACTTTTACATTAATATCAAACATTTTGTTTGGTTTTATATGCAGGTCTTTAACCAAGCTCACGTGGAGATAAGAAGGTCATGGAATTAGTTGTAAGCTCAACCAACGCCATTCAACCAGGAGATTGTTATGGCCGACTTCTAATTTTAATAAGATGTTACGTGAAAAATGGATCATGAGGCGATCTTGTAGAGGTATTCACGGATGGAACCCAGCCAGTAATCCAGCACATCAAGCAACCATCAATGCAATTTACTATTTTTACAGTGAGTCCAACAATATCAAAGAATTTTCATTTCCGTCATTAAACCAGAAAGCGGATTTCGGAAATGGCTTCTTAGTAATCCATGCAGAATCTATCCAAACCATTTGAAACCCACTTCAGAAATTATCTGATTTACCCCTACTTGTGGGCCATTTGCAAAATTTCTAAACAAATTGAGAGAAAAACATTGCTGATAAAACACTATTTTCGTAGATTTGGTTTATGGCCGATTCTCTGAAAATTCGGGATTTGTTTTGAACGGTTGAGCATTTAACTTAACCTGCTCACCCTCTGTAAACTCTATATAAACAAACGCTTCTATGTAAGGAGGATTTATTTAGTGGATAGATGTAATAAGTCAGTTCCAAAAACTTTGTAATACTTATTTTCAATTCAATGGAAGTTATTTTTATGCTATGCACGATCATGTCTTAGTTGCATTCAGCAAGTTATCTCTTTGATTTTTGGGAGGGCCCCTCATAAACCATAGATTTCCATTCCTGTGTATTTTCGTTATTCCTTCTCTTTGCAATTAGCATATTTTGTTAGTGATTTGTTTATGCAAGCTAGTTACTGTAATAGTTCCTGTTATTTGTTTCTTATAAGCATAGATTATACTCTGGTATTCTGATGTTGATGTAGTTTTCTTTTATAAGTTAAGAAACCAGTTGTGTATTAGTTAGTTTGCAATTTCCTTTTTAAAGAATTTCTAGTTTATTGTTTGTTTTTATGCTGATAGGATAAATTGTTTTGATGCTGTAGGATTCAATTACAGTAGATTTAATTCTGTCGTTTTCCATTTCATTATGAATTTATTTAATTACATTTCAGTTTATTCAATATTGCAATAGGTAATAATGTTTTAAATTATAAATTGAATTTAAGATATTTTACATAATAAATTCAGTTACTAAGTAGATTTAATTCTTTCTCTATATATTTCATTGTCATATGCATGAGTCAGCTGACCTTAAAATCATTTAGATTAATTATTTCTTGATGTTTTAGTGTTTTATGTGTGCATACTGTCATTTGGACCGTCTATTCAGACAACCTGTTCGTCTTGTCATTTAAATAGTCTGTTCGGTCTGTCATACAGACTTTCGTTCCAGCCTGCGACACAATCTTCCATTCAGCCTTTAGTATTTTCAATCTATTTTAAGCCTATTTCTTTAGTTTTCTGATTATGTTTCAACTGTGGTAGTTAAGTAATGATTATGTTTGTCTTTAGGATCATAGGTTAGATTGTTTAAAGCATTTATTAAAGTTTTATTCCTATTTTTCTCCTTTCACCCTATGTATTGTGTTTTGGTTTATTGTGGTTTCTAATTTCTTTCTTCAATATCATTGTAATGTTTTGTAATTATATCTTTGGTTTAGATTTTTTTCAGTATTAAATGCATGATTTTTCAGTATTTTACAGTTTGATGATAAAAAGTTCACATAACCTAGTTTAGTGTAAGTTCACTTTTCAAATTGTAAATCAGTTGCATGATCTGTTTATGATTGGTTAAGATTCTTTAGTTTATGGTATAGTTTGCTGAAGAGGTAGAGTAGAAGTATTTTGTTTTTCTATCGTAGGTTTTCTTACATATTGAATATATTTCCATTTATTGTTTTAGATTTGATTATAAAGCTCCAAGTTTAGTTTTTTTTGATTAGTTTACTGTTTCGCAACGCATTTATTTATGCTTGGTCTTTAGAATAATATTTTCTTTGCTTTCTACAAATCCGTAGTTACTTGCTTTGCTTTCTACGAATTTGCAATTAAATAGTTCATTTCTTTCCATAAATCATTTGCACTTGCATTCTTAGATAGGCATTTAATTATGCATACATGGAATAGTCTCCAATTTATAATATGGATTAGATAACTTGTTGCAAGTAATTAGTTTTTCTCTCATTAGTTAAATCACTTTCTGACCAAGCATCTACTTTCTAAATTAGTATCTACAATTTCCTTCCACTGAATAGATTAACATAGCATTAGACTAGTTTGATCTCAGTTATTGATTAGTTTCCTGTCTTTGTAGAATATATTAATATAATATTAGATTATATTTGAATTTATAGTTACTTTCCAAGTTCTTAGTTAATTTCCTGTTTTTATAGATAGATTTAATTCTTGCATTTAACTCATGATAGTCATGCATATAGACTAAAATCATATAGTTGCATGTTAGCGCATCTGCATATTTAGTTAGCTTAGGTTAGTTCAAGCCTTCAATTCTACACATATAGTGTTTGCATCTCACAAGCTCCATTCCCAGGTTGACAAATTAAGTGTTGAATTAAATAGTGCATATTTTGTCCAACAGGTCCATCAAAAGGATGCCGAGTGGGAAATCGTTGCATGCAGAATTTAATTATGCATACAACGAGCTCTCCTAATCGAAATTTGAGTAAAAACATAGGGAGATATGTCAAAAATACGAACAAAAAAAGTAGTCATTTTTATGATACCTATCCCCAAATTTACATTAAAAAAGTTTCTAAGACCTATACGGTATTTCAAATTTAAAGCAATTCCATTGGCGAACACATGATGACATGGAATTTGAATGAGGGTTAAAAGGCCCATTTTGAGTTGAAATTTCCTCTAATGATGGAAGACTTGAATCACAATTATAAGCCATCGAGAAATGGGGCTACTAAGGATGAGATTCCTAGAAACCGCAAGGATTCTTCCGAAGAGATTGGTAGCCCACATACCGAATAAATGCAATAATGTTTTACCCATTTTTGAAATTTTAGCTTCTGACTGATTTGGGTTTAATCAAGCCCTTTGTCTTTATAGCTTTATTTTCTGAAACTCTAGAAGATCAGTAGTGTTTGCAAGTTTGGGCTTTGTCCAATGTCTATTTAGATTTCAATTTCTAGGTAGTGCATACCTTCTGACCATCTTTGTTTTTCAAATTTCTGCACATCATTACCTTTGTTTTGTATGTTTTAAATTTTTGGGTCTCGTTAATTGTCCTATTTATGGTCTTTGAATATTTTCATTTTTGGGCTCCGATCGATTAGTGCAAATGGTCAACCACATTACATTCTCAACCCATTGCTTCAATATTTCCCTTATGAGATTTGAACTTTGGGATTGGCTGGTCTGAAATGCAGGCATTTCTATTATGCAGGTCTCAAGCATTTTATGAAGATACCGCATTAAAGACTATCGATTTTCTGAGAGCTAGATTGCTTGCTGAAGGAGCAACATCAAAAGCTGCAAAGGATATCGCTGAGCAAAATGCCAAAAGGGTAAGCAAACTTACATATTTCCTTTTCCTGTCCATGATCACTACAAAGAATGCTTTCCTTCTTATATAGGTGTAGAATTGCAAGCATTCAACCTGGTCTTACCCTGCAGAATGTCTTGAAAGGACCACAATCTAGAAAAAACCATGTTTCATGCTTTATGTCATTGTTCAACGGGAATTAGTAATAGATAAAAATCGGTATTTCACTCTTTGGATAATTCCCATTTTGACATTCCAGTTACAAAATTTGCGCAAATTTTGGCCTCAAGGCATAGTGATAGTGTCCAGAAACATTAGAAAGTACTTGCTATCCCATGACTATGAGAGTATACATATTTTCTCCTTAGAATTCGACCACAACTGGAATCAAAGTCATTGTTATCCTTCATTTCAATTTCAACCTTGAATTCATTATGATGCATCACTAGAACTTGATTCATTAATTTGTAATCTTCCATTAGGTATATTTATTGTTGATGTTGAATTATGTTGTGTAAATTGCTATATTCTGGTCATGTAGTTCTAGAAGGTTGTATGAAACATGAAAGTTGTTAATCCCACACTATTTTCCATATCTTTTGCTACTATTTTTTTGGGATCTTGGATTTCCAATTGATTTATTCTACAACTTCACCTTGTGTAGGTAATAGAGTCCCGAAACAATGAAAACAAACTCATCCCATTGATAGATTTGGGTGTTCTTTTGAATGTTGTGGGAATTTTCCTTGTTGTCTTTCTACTTTTAGAGTTGTCAAGTTTGAATGGACAATTGGGAAAAATATTTTTTGTCATCATTGGGGATGGCCATGGCCACATTGGTCCCCAATGGTGATACGTTTCTCTTAGAGTCACTAGGATAGTTTTCCCATTAATGATCCCCAATATCATATTTGAAAACATATTCACTTCTTTTTTCTTAAATTCATGTTGCAATGTTTCCTCATTAAAACAAATTGAGTGTATATTTCGATATTTTGATGTTGTTTGTCATTTCATTCACTAGGGAGTCTTCAAATCATGTTATTTCTAATTAGGTAGTGATATCCTTCATTTTCCTTCCTCTGGTGGTGTGTAGAATGATATATATGTGTTTTCCCAAGCAAAACCACAAGGGGAAACCCAAGGGATTCTTTTCCACATTTTTTGATGGCATATCTAGTAAATCCTTTGGCATAGATAAGTGCACCTAAGCCACAGGGATTCGAACTACGAACTTGGTGGGATGGAACTAGCCAAATACAAAGCACTTGGTGAGATTTGGGATTGGTGTGTAAAATGATGTGTGCAAATGGAAATTCATTTTGTTTCTTGTGACAATATTTGCTGAGAAATTGGTTCGTAGTCTAGATCTTTTTCCAGCTCTAGTATTTTTGTGGCTTTCACCTTTTGGTAGGTATAAATTTGTCCCTTTATTTTCTTCAAGGAAACAACCTTTCTTAGATTTTTGGGGTTGTTTCCTTCTCCATTCTTTCATCTTTTTTCCATTATGATGCACATCTAGTGCATGTTTTATCTTTGTTCATAACTGTATTTGGCAGCATGGACATCCCCTTTTACCATGTTCCTTAAAAAAGTTGTCATCCAATTCCTACATAACATATTCACTTGTTCCTTATTATTATTTCAAAAGTGCATAATAGTTGTAATAATGGAGCAAAGAATAAAAGCATATAATGGAAAAGAATGAGTAATAGAATTAATATGAAGAAGACTTGATCCATAATACATTGTAAACAGTAGTTATAATTTTATATTTATTTTTCAAAAGATCCTATTTATTACAATGATTGTACACATTCTCATTTACATGCCACTTCAAAACTAACTTAGTCCTTAATTTTTTCTTATGTGTGACTAATATCCACATAATATCCCTTAGACCCTAAAATCATCCCTAAAGAATTATATTAAGAGAGAGAGTAGGTTATTCCCACTTATAATGATTTGATTGCTACAAATTCAAAGAATGCAGTTAACATTTGTTCTTTCTGCAAATGAACATATTGAATGAGCAACTAATTTATGGACGAGTCCTAGGATTAGATTGTTGATCTGGTGACTTATTTTAGTATTCCTAAACCATTGACATTCTAAAAGGTATTTCTTCTGTGGTAAGATGTAACTATTTATTTTCAGAAATTACACATACAAATACATCATATTATTGGGCAGAAAATGTGAAAAGTGGATATTCATGCTTGCACCCCCTTCTATATGTCATAGTTGGTGCTTTGGGAAAGTGTGTTCCTTTCCATGGAATTGTTGTTAGGTAAATTTCTAATTCTTTTCTCAATTTATGTAGATCCCAAAGTTTTATTGGAGAATCACCTACCTCTCCATGAGTATCAAAATTCATAAGCACATATTTTGTTCTTGGAAAATAAAGTCATCCTTAACAACAGAAAACAAGTTCCTGTGAAGGATATCCACCTTCATAGAAACACACTTGAAATATATGGGGGTCCAATCCTTCAATTCTATCCAAGAAATAATAAGCTTCAAGTCTCTTAAAAATAATTACCACTCACATAACTATGATCCAAGTCTTTTATAGTTAAAGCAATACCACATAGGCTTTCTTTATGTTACCCTTGTTGAATAAAAGGAGCCATTGCAGCAAGCTCAACTAGTCCTTCATACATATTTTAAAGAAAATTTTCACAAAATATGTTACAAATTTATAGAAGCTTTTTTATGGAATTCATCATTTAATTCTTCTACATCTGAGATGTCAACATACTTGATAGCTATGTACACCAATCCCTTGAATATTGTTTTTTATTTTTATTTTATTCAGAAACATATTTGCAGTTCAAATGGTCTTTTAGGATATTTTTATGTTACTTATGAGTGCTTTGATGGAAGGGTGAAAACACAAAGTTGGGAAACAATTCTGTGACAAATCGTTTTCTTTTTGTATAATTTCCAATTTATTGGTCGAGAAAAGAGTCAAACATTTTTTTTCGGCCGAGAGTTGCAATATATCTCAGACAAGAAATTAACCACGATTAAAATTCTCTCATCCAAGAGTTATTCCATAGTTAGATAAGTTTTCGACCGAGAGTTTTAAACTTTCTCATCCGAGAGTATTGCCATAATTTTTACATTAAACTCTCGGAAATGTTTCTCGGCTAAGACATTAGATTCCTTTTTTTAACTCTCGGCCGAGAAATGTTTAACTATATAAATCCAAACCCCCTCCTCGCCTAACTGACCATCGTGATAATTTTCCTGGTTTTTTGCTCTGAGGCTTTCACCCCGAAAACCAAGCCATTGCTTTTCACGCTTGGTCATTGGCTTTTCAGGCTTTCGCTTAGTCCATCGTCATCATTTCACTGGTTTTTTGGTCATGATAAGAGGTTTTCGGGCTTCCTCTTAGTCCACCATCGCACCATTTTAGATTTTTCAGTCAAGCAGGGTAATATTTTTTGCGCTTAGTTAGGCGTTTTCGTGCTTGCAAACAGAGTTTGGACACCCATTTCATGTGCCATTTCAGTCGATCATCATCATCGTTCCAGTTCACGCCAAGACGAAGGGGTTTCCGCTCAATTAGATCATAATTTTCTATCTTGGTACATGCATTTTTTCATTCTTTGCATCCAAAGATACATGCTACATTTATTTCCTAAAATTACCAGTTCTCATAAGGTTGTGTTCAGACTCTCTATATTCTGGTTATGCCACCATTTATGTATTCTCGTGGGCCCTGCTAGGAATTGATTGGGCATTTGATAACAAACCTGTAATTATGCTAAATAAATAAACCATGACCGAGCAATCATTTATTCGAGAGGGAGAGTTTTGGATCGGTGTCTCGGGCATAGCTGGTACTACAACAGAGCTAGTAGCAAAGGTACCTTACCCCCTGTCACCATAAATTCTACCCCTCAAAACTAGTCACTTTCGACCGAGTTTGTGCATGCAAGCTCGACTGAGAAGGGAAGGAATTGAATTTATTTCATCGAAGAATACTTTATTTAGGACGATTAATGCCTTATGAGGAGGTCTTATGAAATGAGGCTGGTTCCTAAGAGTTTTATTTTTTTCCTTTCCTACAAAGGAGTGAGCAACCAGCCCTTGTTTTACCTTGGTCAAGTCATTCACCATAGATTTTAACAATTTGTTCACTTCCTCCATGCTCATAGGATTCATGTATAAAGGTTACTGGCATAGTGGGTTGTTAATAGTACCCCCCCCTGTACATTGGTGTTCCTGGGTGAAGGTAATAGCACCATTCCATCCATCCCATCGTCCTAGGTTGAAGATATAAAGCCTGGGTATAGGTTATTGAGTCTCATTGGCCCGCCCCCAATAATTTAAAGTCTAGTGACTATGAAGCTCTTCCATAGAATGTGACTAGGGGGGGTAAATATATCCTATTATATTGTGGTACCTTCGATTTGGATTCCTGACTTTGAGTAAGTGGTTGTTGGGCAGCACTCAATGCCATGTCTTAAAGTGTAAGTTCGTGAATGAAATCACTTGTCCTTTGAGTGGGTGTTGGGAAGCACTCAATGCCATGTCTAGAAGTGTAAGTTCGTGAATGAAATCACTTGTCCTTTCCTTCCTGGCTTGCTTCATAACTTGGCTAGGCTGGGAGAATAAACCCGAGCTGGGAGATAAAAGAAATGGTGGGATAATATCACTTATGTGCTTCTTGCTTCTTTCTAGATTGATTGTGGGCAGGATGCTACTGGCGGGCTTCTCTTGCTTGCTTTCTAAATTTATTTTTTCTTTTGGGGGGGGTGGGGGAGGTTAAGGTGGCTCATTAGGGTACAGAAAGAACTTTCTTATTTGATTAAAATGGCATTTAACTATGTTCCTCTATGAGAAGTAGAATTGAATCGATTGCTTTTTTGTTGAGCGCCTTCTTTATCCGGTTGAACCCGGGCTTGAATAAGAGGTGGGATGGTATGAAATCACCCGGCAAAGCTGGGCCAACTTGTTAATGCTAGAAAATTTGGTGGATATATCATTTGTCGAGAGGCTAGAGTTTAACTATGGCTAATAATTAACCAGGAAGGCTAGTAGACCATGGCGCTAGACGGGTTTATTGATTCAATCGACTATGAAATTGGAAAGGAGATTGAAGTGGAAGTGGATGGCTTGAGTTTATCTACTTTCCTAGAGTAAGGAAGGTACATGCTCAGTCCACCAACCAAGTACACCCAGTAAAACCAGTATGCATAAGGAATCCACACAGTACATGTCCACCAAACCCACGTCCAAGTCTAATGAGCAAGTTCACCTACAAAAAGGCATTCCAGTCTGCCTAAGGAAACCACCCAGGAAATTAGTAAAGTCCAACAAACCCACCTCAATTAATAGACCCATGATGCTTTCATTACGCGTTCAGTTCAATACTCTACTCCCAACTTAACATCCGGACCCTTCTTTCTATGACTACCACTCCCATCAATCGCTTACCCTTACCCAGCTCACGTAACGATACCACTGTTTAGGACCCTTCATTATACGATTACCATACACAACAAACAACTTTAATACCTGGGAAAAGCACACGGGTTAAAGCCCAAGCCCCAGGCAATAGTGTTTAGCGTAGGTAAGTAAGTCTCCTTTATTTCCTTATCTATGCATGTATATAGTAGCTCAAGGTTATTTGAAGGATCTAATTATCATAGTACAAGTGGCTCTGATGCAGCCACAAAGCCATGTGTCTTTGTCCTGCCATTGTGTGTTTCCTCCTGCCTATTGTTGTGTCTCCTTCTTCTTGCCCAATGTGTATTTTATCCTCCCCCCCTTGCTCCGACCGCATGAATTATAGATGTGATTGTCCTAGATCTTTCAGTGCTAGTAGCCTTTGACACTGTAACTAGATTATCTGGATCAGTCAGTTGAGAAATTGATGTTGGATCTTGAACGGGGAATCTAGCCATGCTACTGGAAAAGCTTATGGCTCAGCTCCTGCAACCCTATCTTATTGTGTTGGTCCTACTACTTACTGGGTGGTGGGTAATTGAAAATAATTAATTTAGGAAAAGGCAGAGATACATAACTTACTAATAATACTTACAGTAAATGTATTATGTAGGAATACTTCATTCAATAATTATTGGGATGCATAAGCATTACAAGAAGTTGCCTCGGAGAATAATTGACCTCTTTCCTAATATTTTAATTGAGATGTAATGAATAAAAGGATAGTTAGGATAAATGAAAATAGACTAAATATAGATTCCAATCCTGTTAAGGGAAGACCCTACATATTGAATCCTAGAATCACCATCGTTGGTCCATTTGGGGTACTGAAAATCATTTATTATTTTTAATAATATTTGCAAACCCTAATACAAAAGATGAATGAAATATTACACAATAATTTTTTTTGAGTTGCATATATATTTTCCTCTACAAATACAAGTTTTCCATTATGTTGCATTCGCCATAAAAAAATTGAACGATTGGCGGAGGTTTCAAATTGACCGGACATAACTCTTCCGATGAAACATCCTTCCTTGACTAGCTAGCAATGGAACCTCTGGGGCACTCACTGACTTACTTATTGGAAATGATTTATAACCACTGTGAATGACCTTTAATGCTCAGCTATCCCAACAAACAAACAACCAAACAAACATGGATTCAAGGGTTGTTTATTTAGGGAATGTCAATGGTCCACTTGGGGTACTGAAAATAATTTATTATTTAATAATAATTGCATTTTTAATTTCAGTAAGTTTCGCTATGTTATTAGGTATGGAATATTTTACGTTTAGGGGTAGCAGGAACCTATCCACTTACAGGGTAGGAGAGAAACCAAGCAAGGGCTTGTCCAAACCGAATCAGCTAGTCGAAATCAAGAGTTGTTTCCCCACCCCAACCCATGAATGCTAGAACCTGTGGTGGTGGCGAAACAAATGGCAGGAGACCTACATATTGAATCCTAGAATCAAATAGAGGGTAAAAGAAGAAATAGATTAATATTGGTTATTAGTCTCATCTTCCTGAATCTTATTTGAATAGTCCAATTATGATTCAAGACAAGAAGACATGATCCCTAGAAATTCCATTATCTGCTGATTTGTAGACCTCAACCCCAATTATGACCATGATTAGTTCCCACCCTACTTATGTCCATGATTAGTTTCCAACACCCTTTAGTGACAAGGTGCTAGATCATGAAAGTGTATTGGTTGATCTTGCTAAGATCATTGTCACTAGTAACTTAATCCACCCACTGATGTCCATATCTTGCAACTAAATCTTGGGTAAATTGGGTGTTGTTGACAGTTCATCAATGGCAATGCTACTATTAAGAAGACTATGGAGTGATTGAAGAATGAAATAGATAAAAACGAAGAATGTATTTGTACAAGGAGTGTTAAACATCCTTAACATCCTAAAAAATAAATTGGTAATGATGGAAATTTTAGTTTTCCCTAAGTGGATGGTTGAATTCCATGTACATTCCAATGTTTCAATTATCATTTGGAGAGGTATCCATGCACAACCTAGAGAATCAATCTTATTTCATAAAGTTTACTTTAATAGAAATACGTTGACTCGATCCAAGTGAAACTATGCCAGTACTAAAGTGAAAGGCCTAGCCATGGTATACATGCTCCATATGTTTGAGCATTATTTGTTAGGTGGGTATTTTAAATTTTTCATAGATCATTGAGCTATGAAGTCAATCAAACTACGTTGCAAGGTCATATCTAAATATGGTGACTCTTATTTTAGGAATTTGTCTTTGAGGTTAACTATCTCTATCTACAACATCATAGATAAGCACGAGTAAGAACTACTGTAAACACACTATTTCAATAAGGAGAACATGAACACCATAAATTAATGGGAATAAGAAGAAGCATCAAGCTAAGTAATGAGTACGGAGCTTACTAATAATACTTACAGTAAATGTATTAGCTATGTAATATCCATAATGTATGAGCATATTGTATAGTGATATAAATATATTTACTAGAAGAACCCTAGTTATATCAGTGTTCTATGTAAGTTCTTATAAAAAATACAAAGCATAGTTTTTGAGGCTGATCTGGACTAGGTATGTCCCTTCATGTCCACCATATTTTAGAGGTTGATCCGGAATAGGTATGTCCCTTCGTGTCCACCATATTTTTTAGGCTGATCCAGACCATATCCAATATTAGATGCTTACTAGAACTACTCAGTAAGACTGAAAATAACAATCCTAGGTGGAAGACTGTAATATCCCAAACTGAATCTGGTATAGATTATTGTGATTGTTCTTTTGCTTTGGTTGATGACTCTGGACACTTCTCTGATCAATACATTCTTAACCTCTGTTTTGTTTGTAAATGAGGGTGTAATGTTTGAATAGGGTTTAATATTAGGAACTTTCACAACATAATTCAGTGTTCCTTATCATACTAGAATTTCTGATATCTATACTCAGTAATGATCTTTATTTGTATCAAATATCAAACTTAACCCAGAGATTCATAAAAATTTCAATATATATCCATAAATAATAGCAGCATAGAAATAATGTAAATTCAAGAAATTATCAGATCTGATTTGAGAAGTACCTTGGACAACAATAACTGAGATGGAAGTCTCTTAAGCCTTAATAGAGTTGAATTGTAGATGACTATACAAATTATTTTAGTGATCAAGGTGATGCCCAAAGTCTAAAGATAACGAATGCCTAAGAATGTCCCAGCTATGCAAATAATTAATTTCCCATATTGATGGTTCATGCCGTCTCAAATAGTGATAAGGGTGGATTGCTTGATGGTTGTAGTAACCTGATATAAACATGTAGATTTATGAATATGCTTCAACGAAATGGAATCTTTGAGTACCACAGTAAGCTAGGAGTGCCTTCCACATGTTGATCCCTTCCTTCTTATGTGCATGCAGATCCCAAATAATAATGGAAAGCCAATATCTTAGGTTTGTAGCAGTTTGATGTAGAAACACAGATGATGAATAGGCCCCAATGTAAGTGGGTTTACTTGAGAGCTATTCCCAGATTGGAGGAAGGGCATCCAGATAGACTAATGACACCTCTCTTGAGTGTATTCAACCCTTAAATATATGAACACAATCTCTTTAGTACCCCATCCCTCTTATCCAGGGAAATTTAAGTGAGCCTTCGTTGCGTTATTGCCTTCCTCCAGAGATCACGCTTATTAAACAAGCTGATTCCCCTCATGATAATCCTCTGCTCACTGGTAACTTGTTGCCAATGGAATTAACCCTTTCCCATAGCAAATCACTACCCTGTGCCTTGAGGAGGAATGGATGGAGATAACCACAATTTCAGTATACAATTCAACAGTAGTAGTATAGAGGAAGATTGTTGCCCAGAACTTGGTGGAGACCCCCATTTATAAACAATGATAGGATCGCTACCATGATTAATGAATGAATACACCCAACTATAAAATTTAAGGAAGCTCTAACAATGCCCTAAACACAATGAATCTCTGATGCAATGAAGTACACAATGGTGAATCTGAATGATTCACCCTAGAAATTGGTCAGGTTGTATAGATTTCGCCACCGAATCCAATTAGGTCAAGGAAATCCGCCCTAAACCCTATGTATCTCATCGAGCTCCCAAAACGTGTTTCCAAAAGATGAATAATAACAATGATACCCTTTTGGTTCAACTAACCTTCTTATATAGCTTTTAGGGTTTGCATGTCAATTTTAGGGTTTGCAAGCATGCCACTTTTAGGTTTTGCATGCATGTCACTTTTACAGTATGCATGTCACTTTAGGGTTTGCATGCATGTCACTTTTAGGGTTTGCATGCATGTCATTTTTAAGGTTTTCATGCATGTCACTTTTAGGAACATTTCAAAGATAGTGGCAAGACGAGTAGAAAAAAATACTCTTAAAACTCAAGTAGAAAATAGTAATCTTGGGTGTAAGCCATAGTGGGAAGATGAGTAGAAATAAATACTCTTGAAGCTCATGTTTTTGGTATCTGACCAATTTATCTAATTTAATATTTATAGGAATTTAGGTATTTTTTGTGATATTAGGTAATTTGTTCCCTAAATGTTTGTCATTTTTCTTTTCCAGGTAACATATTTGGGAGGGAACCTCCTGGGCGGTTCCTCTCATTCCAAGGATGGTACCCAGGGTAAACCCTATATTATTCAAGGCACAAGTCCATGTTAACAACTCATGAATAGATTATGTATAGCTAATCAACATTCAACTCACTAAGAGGAAACATGTCAGAAAGTGGGATTTGAACTTCGGTGGGGAGGGTAACAACTTTTTTGGACAACACTTTTGTCCTATAATTTTGAAGAATAGGGGCATGTATCTAAAAAAATGTCCAATGATTTCACAGTCTAGTTTTGTGCTCATTTCTTCAAATAAGGAAAAGAGATTTCCAAGAAAGCCTCTCTTATCCCAAGTAAGATGTGTTTCTTAATCAACAACATAATTTTATAGGGCTACCAAATGAAGACCACGTGATGTGTTTCACTCTAGTTTAGGATGCATAACCATCCTTGGGGACTGAATCTTGTGTCATGATGTTCATTTGGCGAGGTCTACAATTAGATGTGTATCTTTTTGCCCCATTAAATATGTCACTCAAGGAATCATTATATTCAAAAATTCCTATTCAATCAATAAAGTAAACAGTGGTGAATCTGGATGATTCACCCTAGCAATTGGTTAGGTTGTATATATTTTGCCACCAAATCCAATTAGGTCAAGGAAATATGCCCTAAACCCTAAGTGGCTCACTGAGCTCCCAAAACGTGTTTCCAAAAGATGAATAATAACAATGACACCCTTTTGGTTCAACTAAGCTTCTTATATAGCTTTTAGGGTTTGCATGTCAGTTTTAGGGCTTGAATGCATGCCACTTTTAGGGTTTGAATGCATGTCACTTTTAGGGTATGCATGTCACATTAGGGTTTGCATGCATGTCACTTTTAGGGTTTGCATGCATCTCATTTTTAGGGTTTGCATGCATGTCACTTTTAAGAACATTTCACAGATAGTGGCAAGATGAGTAGAAAAAAATACTCTTGAAACTCAAGTAGAAAATAGTAATCTTGGGTGTAAGCCATAGTGGGAAGATGAGTAGAAATAAATACTCTTGACGCTCATGTTTTTGGTGGCTGACCAATTTATCTAATTTAATATTTAAAGGAATTTAGGTATTTTTTGTGATATTAGGTAATTTGTCCCCTAAATGTTTCTCATTTTTCTTTTCTAGGTAACATATTTGGGAGGGAACCTCCTAGGTGGTTCCTCTCATTCCAAGTATGGTACCCAGGGTAAACCCTAGATTGTTCACAGCATAAGGCCATGTTAACGAGTCATGAATAGATTATGTATAGCTAATCAACATTTAGCTCACTAAGAGGAAACATGTTAGAAAGTGGGATTTGAACTCCGGTGGGGAGGGTAAGAACTTTTTTCGGACACCACTTTTGTCCTATAATTTTGAAGAATAGGGGCATGTATCTAACAAAATGTCCAATGATTTCACATTCTGGTTTTGTGCTCATTTTTTCAATGAAGGAAAAGAGATGTCCAAGAAAGCCTCTCTTATCCCAAGTAATATGTGTTTCTTAATCAACAACCTAATTTTATAGGGATTCCAAATGAATACCAAGTGATGTGTTTCACTCTAGTTTGGGATGCATAACCATCCTTGGGGACTGAATTTTGTGTCATGATCTTCATTTGGCGAGGTCTACCATTAGATGTGTATCTTGCAACCCCATTAAATATGTCACTCGAGGAATCATTGTATTCAAAACTTCCTATTGAATCAATTATTTGTTCTTGTTATAGTGGTGCTTCCTCGTCCTCATGAACCATGTACACCAAAATATCTTCTAGATTTCCTATATTTGTTGTGCAATTTTTTACTTTTCCTTGTACTGGTTGTAATAACTAAGGTCCCATATTCTAAACCAAGGGGAAAATTGTCTTGTACTTATTAGTTGCTAGATGAGTCTTGAGTTGGAGGAGGCATGCCTTGAATTATTTGACCAAATTGATGAGAGATAAGGGATAGGGGGTGAAGGTTGAGAGAATGTCGTTCTCTCTAACTAGGGGTGTTCCGAATTTGGGAATACTTGAGCCACAACCTTTAAGGGATCATATTTGACCTTTTCGATTGTTAATATGAAATATATTTATCTTCTTTGATATGTTTTGACATGCTTCTAATGTGAGAATTTCTCATCATGCATAGGTGCACAATGTTAAATTTGGTAAATTTAAATTTGACATGTTTTTTAATCTATGGAAAATTCTTATCATGCACAGCTTCATAGCTTCAGGGTGAAGCAAGCTTGGCAACTATGCAGCGATAGACCCAGAGGTCGTCGTCAGGTAAATTTCATTGTTATTCAATTCATAGTCAAGTATATATAAAAATAAATCTTCGTTTACACATCTAAATCTAAGATGTTGTTGTGCACAGGTCAGCATGACAAACGTCTATCTAAGGGGTCTGTAAGGGCCAGTGGACAAACAAAGAGGAAACGTTTACTGTCTTATTCTTCAGATATTCCATTGCTAGGTAGAGAAATTGTTTACATGTACATTTTCACTAGAATTCTTGTCTGGCATGTTTTTTAATCCGTGTAAAATTCCTATCATGCACAGCTTCAGGGTGAAGCAAGCTTGGCTACTATGCAGCAACAGACCCAGAGGTCATCGTGAGGTAAATTTCATTGTTATTCAATTCATAGTCAAGCATATATGAACATAAATATTCTTTTAAACATCTAAATATAATATATTGTTGTGCCCAAGTGGTGGCTCTCAGCATGATAGATGTCTGTCTGAGGGGTCTATAGGGGCTGATGGACAAACACATAGGATGCCATTGCCAGGTAGATATTATTTTCATACATTCTGACTAGAATTCTTGTTTTGCATGTTTTTTAATATGTGGAAAATTCTTATCATGCACAGCTTTACAACTTCAGCCTGAAGCAATTTTGGCTACTATGCAACCACATTACCTGAGGTCATCATCAGGTAAATTCAAATGTTATTCATTTCATGTTGAAGTCTATATAAACATAAATATTATTTTAATTGGTCTTTCTAAGATCTTGTTACATGCATAGGTGGTGGCTCTGAGCATGACAGACATATGTTTGAGGGTTCTACAGGGGCCGATGGAAAAACACATAGGACACACTTAGTGTCTTATTCCTCAGATATGCCATCGCCAGGTAGAGGTTGTTTACATGTACATTTTGACTAGAAATCTTATTTGATGATTTTTCTTGTTAACTTACATGTGATTGCCAATTTTTGGTTTTGTACAGGGGATTACAGACATTCTAACAATAACGATGGGGCACAAGATGATGCATCAGGTATTTCTAATGAACACGCTTTATTTAAATGTGTATAACTTGATTGAAAAATTATATATATAGATTTTAATACTTGCATGCGCATTTTACTTCTTATAGGGCTTGCTGCTCCTGATCCTAATCCACCTCCTAAGACAAGGAGACGTCGTCGGGTGCATCAGTATGCTCAAAATGAAAGATATGATCCTTTTTACAGTCATCTTAGAGATGTTTCTAAGGAGACTCCTTGGGAAGACAACATCATTATGCTGACTGTGGAAGAGATGAAGGAGCATTCCTCGAGATTGAAGGAAGAACTTGATTCTTCAAATCTCTCTTTTGGTACTCAACAATGTCTCCAGATTGTTTTGCACAATCTGAATAGTTTGTGTTTGTACTAGAAATTGTTCCTAGACTACCACAAGAACAAGCTAACACAATCTAAAATAAAAGAAAATGAAATTGTTTTTTAATGGTTTTGGTTTAAAACTTCATCAACAAGGAGGTAAAACATAAACAAGCTAATATAGAACTAAATCATGCACAAGTTTAATAAAATGGGATCAAACACGTCTCAATAAGCCATAAACATTACACATGAAATACTGATTCCACCCACAAGATACTAGCATTTGCATGAATAAAACCTTTAAATAAGAAATGAAATTGTATATTGAGTAATCAACCAGATCATAAATGAAAACAACATGACAGGTAAAAAGGATTATCAGTTTGTATATAATCAATAACAGTCATCAACTTCCATAAGAGTTAAAGTGCTAGCTTGAGATATCACAACTTAAAAGCCTCTCCTGAGTCAAAATTCAAACCCTACCTCTGTCTCCTTTCCTACTTTTATCCTTATTTTCATCAAAAATAGTTACATAAGTGACTAAACTAACTTTTAGGTCAGGATTCAAAATAGTTACAAAGATCATTGTCTTTTCAAAAATAAACTATTAACTATTACAAAATTAAACTGACACCTATCACTAGTAGTCTTCATAAGTTTTTGGCTGCCTCAGCTAATAATGCAATCCCTTGTAAGGCATGTGACTACCTTTTAGTTCTCTGTTGCTCTTCTTCCAAATATTCAATCTTCTTTGACAGTCTCTTGTTTTGCTAGGTCAAATTTTGAATTTTTTGGTTCAATTCCTCAAACTGGCTTTGAGTCAGTCTCTTTCTTTTTAAAGCTTCATTGGAAACAACAATTAATTCCTGGTAGTGTGTGTTTATGTCATTGATATCCTCCCTTAGTCTCCTATTAGCCATAACCAATCCCTGATTTGTATCATTTACATAACCAATCTTGTATTTACGTTGCTTCACAGTCTTCTTTAAGTTATCTACTTCTGAATCTATGCTCATTCCTTCCTGCAATGTAGAAGCTTTGTCTGATAGCCACGAGATATTCATTTTCCTGAAAATTAGGTCATCATATTCCTCATTCTTGACTTCTTCCTCTTTAAAAAGAACTTCTGGAGACTTAACTCTTTCAGTGCTGAAATCTTTAGACTGTTTTGCAATCTTATCCCTGCCTGTAGATGTCTCCAAAATCACTGAATGCTCCTTCTAGATATAAACTGGCTGAGAACTGAGGCTTTCTTGTTCTTCCATGTCTTCTTGAGATGAAGAGTCTTCAATCACAATGATTTTCTCCTTCATTAATCTAGGGTTTAAAATCTTGTTCATGTTAAGTCTTAGTTTGTTTTTTGCTCTTGTTTTTGGTCTCCACCTTGCTTTTGTTTCTCCCAACATTACAAATGAATTTCCCTGAAAATTTATAGCTGAGAATTGCACACCATCAACCTTCAATCCCATTACAAATGATTTTCCTTTCAAATTTTCATTTGTAATTTGAACACTATCAGCTTTCAATTTGGTTGGAACTGGAACCTCTATTATGTCTTCTTGTACATATGTGAAACTTTGATTTCTTTCCAGTGAACTTCTCCCATCTTCCTGATCTGTAACAACTCTCTGATTCTCTTTTGCATTTTTTGAAATCTGTTCTTCAATACCATGAAACACTTCTCTTACCTCTTCACATACAGGCTCTTCAAATTCTTTGGTTGAACATTCCTCCTGAACATTGTCTTTTACCAGTTCATTAATAACTTCTTTCTTTAACCTTTTAACCAAACTATACTGCTTGTTCATCTGCCTCTTTTTGGGTTGGGCCTCTTTTTCATTATGGAAACCTGGCCAAAACAAGAAATAATCCCAAATTTCACTCTTCTTCTGAAGGACAGTGCAAACAATAAGCTTTATTAGCCCATGATGAAAAACAGATTGGTGTGTATGATTATTATGCCCTTTTATCCTGTTTGACATCTTTTGCACACTTTTCAAAAAGAAAAAAGGTAAGTTCATCCTGGAATGTTGATTTACATGTTGCAGGAATCTAATATGATATTTGAAGACCATGGTAAATCTTCCTTCACATGTGATGTAGCTTTGTAAAATTCTAATGGCCTCTCTCCACTCAGGTTTAAACTTATCTAACTGTACACCCTTCCCCCAATCTAGGGTTCCAACTTCAGGCAAGAGGAAATCTTTTGGATTGAAGGTGAAGGGTATTTTCTTGAACTAGAACTCTCTCTCATCTACTATGCATGTGGATTCTACTATCAATTATCTGGTCAATTCAAATTTAAGGATGTCAAATGAAACTGTGTTTTTATCAAAACCCTGGGCAAACCCATATGACACTTCTGGGTTAAAGCCATCGATTCTCTGAAAGAAATAAAACCATCCAGCTCTTTGAAACATTGCTGCACAATTAGGAAAAATTTCTTCCTAGCTTGTATCAGTGGGTTCAGCTCTGTTAGTTTTACCACTTTTTCTCATTTTATGCACTATAACCCTAGACAATATATTTTTACACTAGTTCAAAAATATTTAAAATGGTTCTCTGCAATGATGAAATTAGCAGCTAAGCAAATTTGTAACAAACAGTTTTACGATTTTTTGAATAATCCAACAAAACCAATACCATGTTAATGCAAACCGTGACTCTGTCAATGATTTTAATACCTGGTTACACAGCTGACATGATGATGAACTGAACTCCTGAATATGCAATATTATATCTTCGATAAGTGTTCAAAAACCTTCAATACTTTACTCTGCAACTGCCACGATCTCCAACCGCTTCCTTCAATAACTTTACCAAATGAAAACCTAATAGATATGACCATGATCCTTGTAGCTTCTCATACACCTATCATAATCATCACTGAGTTTTGAATATGCACTATCATAAGTGTCTAAAAACTTCCACCAATTTTGATTTCAAACAGCCACAATTCTCCTCATACACTTGTCATAATGTTCACTAGGCTCTAAACACATATCATTCTGTCCTCACAGGTGTTAAAATTCTCCTACTATCTTCGATTACAAAGCACCACCATTATTTGCCATAATTTCACAGGTTCGAGATTCTTGTAGCGCTTTTGTTCATTGAATTCTGACCCTGTGCTACAGGAATCTCCCTTTTGCATATTTTTTAACCAAGGCTTAAAAACAAAGGTTAGGCATAAGCTAAAACTTTTAAATAAACTTTATTATAAGTTTTTTGAGACCTTAAAGATATATATATTAACTAATAAGCCCAAAGAACAAAATTTAAAACTAAAATAATGAAATAATCAAACCATTAAAAGCATTAAATCAAACAAAAAGTATTGATTGCCAAATATTCTCAAAACCAACTTAAAATGTAAAATCATAGTAAACCAATGCTTGAAAAAATAAGACAAATAACCTAAGAACAACATCTAGTTATAACCGTTTGATCAAGACATATCTTTGTTAGAATAATCAAACCCATAGTATTACCCACTTAGACATTAATTCATTTATTTTTTTCTTATTTGCCTAGTTCATGAGTCCCACCATGTTCAAGTTGCTAATTGCCTATCCATAGAGGTCAAACTTGCCATCTTTGACTCATGTAGTGCTTGGGAAAGCCTTAGGAATAAAATCTGCTTTATTCCTGGCCTCCTAGGCGCCCTTCTGCTTTTTCTGCTTTGTTGACTGCTTTTTCAGTTTTCAAAGCACATAAGGAAAGCAAGACTAGGTGAGGTGAACCTGTTTTATTCCCCTTTCATCCTCCACTCTTTCCTCCATGAAAAATCATGTATGAGCTTCCATTTCACCACTCATTAGCTTTCCCATGCACCCTTGCCAATTTGTGAGCCTCATGACAGATTTGGGATCAGCTTTTTACACCTATGGGGGATTTGCCTATTTTGGGTAAGCCTGCTTTATGCTAGATTTGGATGCTTCCTCATGCATTCAATTTCTTCATGTATTCTATTTATTCAGTAGCCTATGATATTACAGGGTTGGCTATTGTACATTGAGTTAATATAATTTTGTGTTACAGCTCCATTTTCAGTCTCCATTGTTGATAATTTGCATGATCAATTGTAATTTGTTGTGAGTGAAATTAATCTATTGCTGGTCAGAATTTCTACATGGTATCAGAGCCATTGTAGGTTGTTACTCTCCTTCAAAAATTGTTTTGCAGGTTCGACATCAAAGACTGGGAGCCTTCTACTGACAGCCGGGACAGATTTTCTAAAGCTATGGATTCACAGAAAACTATCCTCACTCCCTTCAACTATTTTGAATGGAAAGCAGAGATGGAGATATTGTTGAGAGAGAAATGACTCTACAGGGTGACTATGGCTATAGAAGCAGAGCCCAATGCTGCTGCAGAGAAGATCAAATGGCACAATCGGAGAGATGAGGCCTATGGCCTCCTATGTCTCAGTATTTCCCGAGACCTCTCTTTCCATCTCGATGGATTAACTTCACCGGATCAAGTATGGGAGAAACTTTCTGAACTCTTCAGAAAGACAGATGAAATAAGGGGACACCAGATCGAAAATGAGCTGATTTCCCTGAGTCCCAGTAATTTTGAATCACTGCAGCTATACTTCTACAAGTTCAAAGCACTAGTTTTGCAGCTGAAACAGTGTGGTATTGAAAAGAAATATGATCAGCTCATATTGGCCATCCTCTCAAAGCTAGGACCTAACTACTCAGTCTTTGTTTCGACCTTCTATGCCACAAAACTCACAGCTCGAACCTGGAAGATGCCCAGCCT
>LPNX010615107.1:50065-102895 GCA_001517045.1 Pseudotsuga menziesii
CATAGTACCATTCAAACCTACAAAGATCCAGTTCAGAAGCAGAGAACCAGACACATTGAGATTCACATGCACTACATCAGAGAGCTTGTGCATGATGGAACCATTCATCTACTCTTTTGTTCATCTTCGGAACAAGTAGCTGATATCTTCACCAAATCATTTTGTGAGAAGACCTTCAGCAATCTCAAATCACTACTGGGGATTGCTGATCATGCTGTAAAGGCATGAGTGGAGACAAGATTCTACAATTTTGTTTTACAGTCCATGTTTAAGGGAGGATTTTCCCAAGTTGGTTTTGCCTCTTTCCTTGGTTGTATGGAATTGCAGTATGTAAAGGGTGACTAAGCCTTGTTGCTAGGAACTACATTTTTGATTTATTACTCATAAATTCAGGCTTAAGGGGGGGTGTTAGAATAATCAAACCCATAGTATTACCCACTTAGACATTAATTCATTTATTTTTGTCTTATTTTCCTAGTTCATGAGTCCCACCACGTTCAAGTTGCTAATTGCCTATCCATAGAGGTCAAACTTGCCATCTTTGACTCATGTATCACTTGGGAAAGCCTTAGGAATAAAATCTGCTTTATTCCTGGCCTCCTAGGCGCCCTTCTGCTTTTTCTGCTTTGTTGACTGCTTTTTCAGTTTTTAAAGCACATAAGGAAAGCAAGACTAGGTGAGGTGAACCTGTTTTATTCCCCTTTCATCCTCCACTCTTTCCTCCATGAAAAAGCATGTATGAGCTTCCATTTTACCACTCATTAGCTTGCCCATGCGCCCTTGCCAATTCGTGAGCCTCATGACAGATTTGGGATCAACTTTTTACACCTATGGGGGATTTGCCTATTTTGGGTAAGCCTGCTTTATTCTAGATTTGGATGCTTCCTCATGCATTCGATTTCTTCATGTATTCTATTTATTCAGCAGCCTATGATATTACAGGGTTGGCTATTGTACATTGAGTTAATATAATTTTGTGTTACAGCTCCATTTTCAGTCTCCATTGTTGACAATTTGCATGATCAATTGTAATTTGTTGTGAGTGAAATTAATCTATTGCTGGTCAGAATTTCTACAATATTGGGGTTGGACCATCAACCCATATTCTTCATGATATGATGTGTAGGAGGCAATTTTCAGTGATGGGTCGCCACAAGTTTGAAGAAGTAAAGAAAGTTGTCACAAAAGAAATGGTCTTTTCATGTTTTGACTTGTGGCATGAAGACAAAAAACATCTACAGATTGCAAGTTTCAATGATCCACTGAATGCACCACATATTTATTTGAGGTTCTTGTGTGCATATGGGACATTCCCAAATAATGATGAGCTTCCTCAGTATTTTTTTAAGATGTTGATTGCAGAGTTCTGGTTTAACATGGACCCTGACTATACAGATACGGGATCCAGTTTCTATGGTGCTAGCAAAGGTCATACATATGAATGACCTGATGCATGACGAGATTTTCATTATAGGAATATGATGCCTCGGTTAGTACAACCACATCCTAGAGTTGTAGCTTTACCAAAGGAGTTGGAAACAACATCCCAAATAGCAAGAGGGGTGAGGGAAGAGATACAAGATCGTGTTGGGGCTGCATTGGTAGGGGTGGAAATTGTCCTACATAGTATTTCATCTGCATCTAGTATGAATGTAGGCCCATTTGATGATTATTCTGATGATCGCTTGAAAAGTATGAGTCGATTAGAGCTTGAGCAATATGCAGCATATTGTAGAGACAATTATAAGCGAGTCATTGCTTGAAAAAATGAAAATAGGGGCATGGTACGTAAGTATGCTATAATATATGAAATCTATTATATGAAATCTAATGTTTTTAATATATGAAATTTATGCAGTATACCAAATTCATGAATGATGACGACGTTGATGATACGAATTTGTTTGACCCGGAAGAAACATAGGCTAGTGGCACAAATATAGATGTTGAGGAAATTCTAGTTTCACAATTTCCACTAGTGACATGGGTATGGATATTTCTTTTTGTTAATATTTAATTAATTTTGGTATATTTTGTCCCCAACCTTGTATATATATATCTATATATAAACATATATTGACTTTCATTTTGACTTTTCAACCCACAGAAAACCAGGATCCATTGGTGTTCCAATCCGAAGGTTTAGATTGATCTATTCTAGTTGCAAATCAATAGTGCTCCACATTCATTGTATGTACTTTTCATTGTATTGAGTAGTTAGCAGCAAATTGTTTTCTTGTCCTTCACACTTGGTAGCTTGGGAACACATACTCATGTAGTTAGTAGGTGAATTGACCTATTCCCAGTGTTGCTTACTTATGGGGGTTTCACTCATAGTCTTCTTCACTCAGGTGCTATCATTGGATAAAGTTTTGAGCCCACACGCGTGGACACTTTGAGCTGGTATGCACTATTTTATGACAGTTGGCTGTTAACATATTTTTTGGGCTTAGATGATAAGGCAACTCTCTCTTCCCTCCATTTAGGTGGTTGGTGTGACAATATTATGGAGTTGAAGGCCTTCTTTCACACTTTATGCTTTCATCATGTCTTTAGAGAACACAATAAGAGGGTAGACAGTATATCCAAGGAAGTGCTCCCCATGGTTGTGGGCCTACTTTCCTTCACTAAAAATTATGAGGAAATAACTATTTGGGAAGACAAGCTACAACTCTTCTAGAGCAGAGCTTGTACCTCCTACTCTTCAACCTTTTTGTTGCTTTATTTTTTAGTATGGATGATTGATTCTTTTAGCGTCATATTGGATGTCTTGAGGATGACATTGTTTCTCCTCTGAGGGTATTGATATTAGGACACTCTCCTGAGCACTTCCTTGGATATACTGAACTGGGCTCTTTATGTTTCCTCCGTAGACATGTATGGATGATATATCTTGTAAAAGTTGGTTGAGGACAAAAGGAGCATACCATCCATTTGGATGTTCCCCTTATACAGTGATGACAAAAGTATATATTAAACTATGTACCTTGAGAGAGAGAAAAATTCTTTGGTATTGTTGGTCCTAATTGAATGTGTGTCCACATTTATGGTTCACTTTCTCTTGTCGTTGTTGACTCATGGTCCTATTCTTACTTGGTCCTATGGTTATATCACTGTGTTCTCGGCCTGATATCTCACTGGGATCTTTGCTATCATCGGTTTCTCTAGCAGGGGTTATCTCCTCTTTGATCTAATTTTATCCTCTTGCCTGTTGGTTTGTCTCTGGGGTTTTCCTATGTGATTTCACTCCACGATTTTACCTCTGTGTCTTGCTCATTTCACCGACTGAGTTTTACCTCTGTGAATTGTTCATTCACGATCTGCGATTTGTTCATTCACGCTCTGAGTTTTACCTCCGTGATTTATTCTTTCTTCATGGGCTGAGCTTGATCTCTGCATTTTATTTATTTACATCTCATCTTGTAAAGTGAGTCTCTATGTATTTCTCAGCTACTTACCTCATGATTTTTCTCAGTGTGAGTCTCTGTGTCTTTCTAAGTCGCTTACCTCACGATTTTCTCAGCGTTAGTTCTTATGGGTTTTTCCTATGTGTTGGGTTCTATCCCTGGAGTGATCATGAGGTTACTCTTCAAGTGTGGACTTTGAGTTACTCAACATGACTGTCAAAGGGTATCAAAATGACTGAGTGTCTCTTGTGCTAAGTGACGGTGTGTCCTCAGCATGACTATTTTGGACATGACTGAATTACTCAAGCATGTGCTTTTGATTGAAACCTCTCTTTCTATTGAATAAGAGTCTAAGATCAGTTTCGGTCTACTTTAACCCTCTCTCAAGGTACGTATATGGTTTACCCTGTTTGACTTGTCCCTTTGGTGACAAGATCAAATTCAGAATTATCTGAGTATAAGGCAGATTTAAATAATGGTTGTGATTCCTTAATGTTGTATCTCCTGCAGTTTATTTATTCATTCTTGTACATGAAATATGGTATGACATCTCAATGACCAACCTTAACGCAGTGACTAGCAGAGCATTAAGTTAAAACAGATGGAAATTTGTATTTTTTTTTTGGGTTAGTGAACAAATCTCTGTTAATCCAGGACTTTGTTTAATGATTTATCTTGTTAAATATTTTATTGTTTTCTATATGAAAATTGGAAATTATTATTTTGGTTGGTAAACTAATCACTAATAATCTAGGACTTGCACTGTCCCAAGCCACAACAAAGATATATTTTTGATATATTTTTCATAGACAATTGCAAATTTGTGAGGTAATAGTTCTATCTATAGTTTCAGGTAGTGGAACTTGTTTTGAAATTGGAGGCAAACATACATTTTGAGCTATAGATTCTATCTTTGTTCTCATATATTTGTTATTTTTGTTAAAGGGATTTATTCTTTTCAAAATTGTTTTATTTGAGTATAGAGCTTATTTATAAGGTCTTTGGTTTATTCCTGTGTTATTGCTCTTGTAAAGTTAAATCCATATTAAAACCTTTAACCATTGGTTTTATTGTCATGGTTATGTTATGTAGCATTTTACAAGGTTGAGACTTCAATCCTCATTTATTTCTTGTCTATTTTGGCCAATCCATTAAACCTAAAAGGGCATGGATTCAAGTTTTATCTGGTGCATTCATGGCAGTTTACTTGAAATTCTGGATAATACTCATTTTTATTGTGTTCAATTTCTTGTTGTTTTGGTCATGGGATTGGATGGAAAATTCTCTTAGACCTTTGCAAGTAATGATGTTTTGAATGATATCTACCACAGTAGCAAAATCAAAAAGCACACAGGGGAACTAGTCAAATGCCCAAGTTTTGTATCCAATTTTTTTTCTAAGTAAAACCACGTGGGTTTCCATGCATTTCATAGATGGTACCCAATGTAAACGTGTTGGTGCAGATTATGGCACCTAACCTGGTAGGGACATTGAGTGAGAAATGCAATAGAGGCAGCTAGCCTATGGGATTAACCCTGATCCCTTCCAAAGCTCAATGTGCTCAACCACTTGAGCTACCCTTCAGGGCTAAAATTTTGCATCCAGTTTACTCCACTGTTGTTTTAGAATCAAAGTATATGCAACAAAACCAAAAAGTCTGAGATGTTTCACCTTGGTTTTTCACACACCAAGCTTCTTCAAGTGTACTGTTTTGCATTCCGGGATAAAAATTTGCATCCAATTTACTCCACTGTTCTTTTAGAGTCAAAGTCTATGCAACAAAAGCAAAAAGTTTGAGATTATTCACCTTGGGTTTTCCCACACCAAGCTTCTTCAAGTGCATTGTTTTGCATGATTGTGGTTATTAGATTTCCCACACCAAGCTTCTTGAAGTGTACTGTTTTGCATACTGGGCTAAAATTTTGCATCCAGTTTACTCCATTGGTCTCTTAGAATCAAAGTATATGCAACGAAACCTAAAAGTTTGAGATGATTCACCTTGGGTTTTCCCACACCAAGCTTCTTCAAGTGTACTATTTTGCATGATTGTGGTTATCAGATTTCCTCTTTAAAATGTAAACACCCATTTTTCATTAACAAAAGGGGGAACAAATACTTGTCATCAAGCAAAGAGGGTGTCGTCATGGTGTTGTATTATTCACTATCCACAAGCTGTGAAACACCTTTTCTATTGCATGTTCTACATTAATGAAACTACTATGTTTCTTACCAGCTTACGTAGGTTGTGCAAACATCTTTTTCCTCTAATATTGAAGACAAACCATTAACCATTCTTACTAACCGAATGAACGGTCTTGTTCAAACCTGGAATATAAAGTACATTTGAAGGTGGAGTTTCTTACCATAATAACTATAGTTGATCAACAGTATTCCATTCAACAATATTAATCTTTCTATTCCTTGGAGATGGAGAGCCCCTTAGAATTTCAAAAAGGTGCAGTGGACTATGCCTTTCTATTGGATCCTTGAGATGGGACTCCTAAAGAGGAGTGGTCATTTTCCTTAGATTTCTTCTGATAGACCTGTGGCATACCATTGGGTTGTTGAGAAGGAGCAGGGGGGTCAATTGCCCAAGTCTTTTGAGTCTGAGACTTTAACTTCAAGGTTAGGGTGAGCAGTAGAAGCAATGAATGAGCTTGTGCAGCTTGGGGGTGTTGATGTTGGGGAGCTTTAGGGACAGAAATCAAGGGAGAGTCCTGAATTTGTCTTTTGGAGTCACGCATCTGAATTAAGTATTATGTAGACACACTGCCTATCTGGAAGTCTTGTTATCCACACATGTAAACCTGTTACTTGGTCCTTGGACACCTTCAAACATATTCTCTTATTAGGATGGGGATTAAAGAAACACTCAGGATTATGGTAGATAAAATATAAGTGGGCTTGGAAATATGATCCATAAAGGACTAGAATTCCATGGGAAACCCAGGAATTTCAACCCATGTGGGATTGCAAATATGAGTAGTTCCCTCAGTGAAGTTCTCAATCGACATGCTCATGCACTGTATATCTAGTTGGGACCATGAATGAACCATCCACTAGGAATTGGCCATAACATTGTTGTCTATGTAGTCAATCATTGTTGTCAGCAATATTCTACTCATCATCAACCCTTTCACCCCTTTTTGAATCTATACAATATAATTCCATATCAGTATGTTGTTTAGAAACAATAAATGAGTCATCTATTGTTGTCCTCTTGTGAATCGATAATTTCTCTCTCAGATAAGTGAGAGCAACATATTTTTCAACCATGGTAGAATTGGCCCTCTCAGGGAGTGCAGAAGCTTCTCATCTGATATAGCCTTCTTAATTTCTAGCATAGGCTTGCCACTAATGGATTCTAATTCAAATATTATTTTCAAACCAATATCTATTTCAAATATTGTTTTTGATCACCATGGATAATGCACAGCTATCATTCATCTGAACTTCAAAGACACAGACCCTGTAATTGACTATGTACGATCCATTCGCTTCATCTCTGCCAGATTTACACATTCATTCTGCGATGCCTCTAGATTCCTGGCTCTACTAAAATAAAGCAGAAATTTATCTCATCTCATGAAGTTGATAGGAACTTCACCTTCCCTATCTCGTTCTTCCATTCTGCGAGATAGATTTGTATAGGAGCACTCGACCCTTATCACATAGTCACACATTTGACACGTCCTTTATAGGACTCTGTTAAGACTTCGACAGAATTCTGTAGAAATTGGAACCTATACAGGTTCAATCCAACTTCATATGAACTGGAACCCCTTATAGAGATTCTACCCAGCTATGCGAACTGTAATCTTCCAAGAAGATTCTACACAAATGTGTTTCATCAATTATGTGAACTTTTTCCTGAAAGAAAGAATATCACTCTTTTTGAAGGAATGGGTAACAGTTCTGGAAACATCAACTCGGATTACCTCTCATGGATTCAAATTGTCAGGCTATTAATGCCATTGTATTGCATTGTAACAATTATCTAGATTATTTTTTATTAATGAAAGCAATTATACAGCTGTAACTCCTTATTGCACTGTTTCATATAATTTTCTAAGTAAAATTGTTTTGTGAGATCTATTGTGAGTTTTGTCTTGATTCATATATCGTTGTGCCTCCAATTTTATAAAGTTTCCCTAGAATGGTTGAAAACTTTTGTCTTGGTTGGGTATCTTTTTCCTTGAATTGCTGTGAAGTTTGTGTCTATTAGGAGTGAATTATTGTGATCTTTCATCTGTTGTTTTATGCACTAATTTATAGTAGTCGTAAAGGCTGAAAATTCTAGGGCTAATATTCAAGAAAACTTCTTAGAAGAAGGTGAAATTTCAGTTTTTCATTAATTGTTTGAGTGCATGAAATTTCCACAAAAAGCTTCCTAGACTCGTGGTCCCCGAAAGAAGTGGAAGTCCTCACTATTTTCTGTGTTGTTTTGGCCCCCAACTAATTAGGGTGGCTCCCAAACCCAGAAATTCCTATCAAACACTAATTTATACACCACCTCGTGTAGAATACACCCCACTTTGGGATTTGCATTTAATATTGGAGAGTTTGTGAGAATTTAGAGAGCATTGTGAGTTTCTTGGAGAGAGGCATCTTGGTACTCAGCCTTTCAGACCTCAGTTCGGTGGTCATTGGAAAGTTTTTATTTACCTTGAGGCATCTTAGTCCTGTGAGCAGTGTTGTGACCATCTTAGCATTGTGACCAGCATTTTTCCATTTTCTCAGACCACTACAAGCATTTGCCATTTTTCATGTAGGCTTGTTCACTAATATGTTTTACTCAGCACTGTTATAGCCCTCGAAACTTAAGTTACTCAATGTCATTATGTCTTATATTATTGCAACACACTTGCATACTTGGTAATTTTCAATACACTGTTATTACCTTGCTTAGTCAATATTTGAAAATATGTGTGACAATGCTATGCATATATTCCTTGATGGTTTTCCTCAACTTGACGTTAGTAGACTCCCAGATGATCCTAAATGTTGTGAGAGTTGAAAATCACCCCTTAGGCTCTAATCACATGCTAACCACTCTATGATAACACATTTATTATGTGTCAAAGTTTCCATAGCTATCATCCATGCCTTCAAGGAGAGTGATATTCTCGCTTTCAGGAAAAAGTTAGAACATTGTAGGAATTATAGAGGCCCTTATGCTATAATTCAAGTCTCTACACAAGATAATCACTTTATGATAGCACATTTCCTTTGAGTTGATGTTTCCAAAGCTGCTACCCATTCCTTCAAAGAGAGTGATATTCTTGCTTTCAGGAAAAAGTTTGAACCTTGTAGGAATTATAGTAGGCCCTTCTGTTTCTTAAATAAGTTGCAAGTTGCATGGATAATTATGTTGTTTAATTAGACTTTCAAGTTTAAATTTTTTATCTTTTGTTAATTAGTATTTAAATTTCCATTAAGAATGTCATGTTCACCTTCTCTGGTGGTGGCCATCACTGTTCAAATTTCTTCAAGTATTATTACCTACAGATCTGCTGGTGTGAGACTTTATCACTATTCTTCAAAGTTTTTTCCTTTACTACTGCTGGTTTATAATATTTAATAACAACCTCTTCTAATTGATGCTATGATATATCCCTGGGAAATGGTATATGATGGTAGGAGATGTTACTGCCACTCAAATGTCCTCTAAAAGCCATCACAACCTTCTGAAGATATATTCAACTAGTTCCCTTTTTAGACCTGTCTACTCTTCAAACAAAGGTATATGGATAGGATCACGAAGACTATAGGTATATTGAAGCTCAAGTGGGATGATTCCAAAAACATTAAATACATTACACATAGACTGTATAAGAGAAAAGCACACAACAATTGATTAATCTTCCCTTTCTCAGTCAATAATAAAACTGTAAATACAACAACAAAAACCTTGACTAACTTCTCCTATGGCATCATATTCTTTGTTTGGCCTAGTCCCCCCTTTTTCATGCCCATAGGATTACATTCATACCCACAAAGCTGGGCTTCCAGAGCTGACTGTCATCCTCTGCTACTATTGGTATTCTGCCTGTGTGTTTTTTGTATTTATAATTTATTGTTGATTATTTCAGCGAAAACCAATGATAGAGATGATCAAACTAAACTTTTTTTAGTTTTCTTTGTATTTGTTTTCTCTTTTGAGGTTGTTTTTATTCCTTTCAGACGTTGCAATAGTTTATGTTTGCCGAATTTTGGGTTTAGGGTCCTCTTGTTATGTATGTAGTGTTTACTTTGTTGACATTGTTTTACCGTCTTAGTGTTTAGCAACTTTTCAGTGCCATGTACTACTGATGATCATCTTTATGCAGCATATTATCCAGGTTTTTTGGCACCATGTACAACAGCTTATGATCATCTTTGCTACGGTTATTATCCATAATGAGGGCTACACTGAGGTATCCAGAATGACGGCTGCACTGGATCATATATGTAATTATTCATTTGTTGAATCTGAACAGTTACATTTGAATGGTAATCTGTATTTGTAAATTTGACCCTTTTTTAATAGCAAAATGATAAATGATCGTAATTAAAATGTTTCTATTTGTATCATGATGGTTTTAGATGTATTTTTTTGGTATGGTTTGGACACATAATTCATGTAGAATTTTGAACCACTCCTTGTTTTATTTGAGAACATGGTTGCAAATAAAATTTAAGACAATACAGAAATGTAAATGCTATGATCAAAGCTCATTTTCAAGGGATACAAATAATAAAACAAGGTAAATGTCACAAGCATTTAATGTCAATGAGTGTGTTCTTATTGTGTAAGCATAAAATATTTATGGTTCAATTAGATGTAGATGATGAACTTTGTTGTTGGGTTAATTTTTTAAGCTTCCATATGAAGATAGATCTCCATAAACTATGAGGGATAAGGTGAAAGGTGTTTTTCCATATTCATGCTCATGATTCATTGAATGAAAAGGCTGTGTGGTGCACTTTCATATATGAAGAGATGAGTATGAAACTAATGCCAAGTTAGTGGAATTGTTTTAGAATCTTCATGACATAAATAATGGGGATAAGATCACCCTTGACACATTTGTGAAGCTAAAATTGTTGTATTTTATCACCATCACTATTCATGCAACATAATGTTCTTGTTTTTTTATCACCCTATTTTCAAAGTTTTGAGTATGTGCATGAGTTACTTTTACAGCATACCAAAAAGACCAACATACCAATATGTGCATGAGTTATTTTTTCAGTGCACCAAAAAGACCAACATACCAAGATAATCAATGCATCAAAATTTATCATGCTAAGTCATGTGTCCATATTATAAATGGTTGTAGTTATTCAAAACTACTTTATTGTCTTTTTGAAACTCATATATAGGAATGTAAGATGAGTTTATGGTTGGCATGTATGAGCATGATGAAATAGATCAGAGTTAGGGTTTGAATATCTTCTTTAGTGCACATAATATAAGGAGATTGTATGAACCTATCTTATGACTATGACACTTTTTCCATTGTAAAAAATTTGTGAATATTACATGGATGAATCTTGTTTGTGATTTAATCTTAACAGTGTGCATGGTTTATGATTATTATCTATTTTCATGAGCAGTATAAGTAAACATTTTTTGTAATTCTTATCATTTTTGGGTGAGACCTTATCCCCGTTTAAATATTGAAAATGCCATTGTCGATAGGTTATTATTGTTTTACTAGCTAAACTATGGTTTATTTTTAGAGCCAATAATTGGTTCCATTCCTACAATAGAACACACTTTTCAAAAGGAACTAATAATTTAAATGTCATGGAAACCCTTTAGACATGATAAATACAAAGAAAGGGAAATGATATTTTCAAATAAGGAAATGTAGTTCATTATAATTTATATCTAGCATGGTGGAAGAATAGGCCCATCAATACTATGAGTTGATCATCTATAATCAAGAACTATTGAAAAGAAAAATAGACTATTGGTTTTAATGCTTATAAAATAAGGTTATGGTAATGGATTTTTCTATTGAATATATCAACACTTTGAGCACACAAAACTTATAATCAAGAACTATTGAAAAGATAAATAGACTATTGGTTTTAATGCTCGTAAAATAAGGTTATGGTAATGGATTTTTCTATTGAATATATCAGCACTTTGAGCACACAAAACTTAAGAAATTTTGAGGAAGGTCTAAGAGGGAGGTTGCTAAAATTGATATCATTGTATGTAACAATTCTATTTGTAGAAAAAAATTATTAATGAAAATGACACCAGATGCAATGGAGGTGTAATCCTTAATGTTCTTTCATTTTGTCCTCAATCCAACTTATTTTCATTACATGTAAATTCCCTCCATTTCTACATTACACAAGTTTGTCTTCACATAAAGTTGAAAAGAATGTTTCAATATATTATACTCCTTTTCTTTAAGTGTTTCCCTCTATATGTTCAATAAGAATGAGAAAAATGTTTCTAAGTGTAGAAACCCAACATTTAATAAATTAATTATAAATAAAAGCATAGGAAAATGTTGGATATAATATACTTGATTTCTTAACTTAAAATAAACATTTAATAAAGAATTAAATGTTTTATACCTAAATGAATTTTGTAATTGAAAGCAACTATAGACATTCACATTTCTCTTTAGTGGTAGTTGGATTTCAATTCAACTTTGAGATAACTTGAGGTTGAACTATATCTTCATTAGTTATCTTTAAATTAGTAATACAAAATCATGAGATTGTGTCTTCTTATGTTTTAAAAATATGTAACAAGTTAGAAATAGAAATGTTGTTCCATAATGTTTAAACTCAATATTTATATTTAAATCCATTAAAACATCAACAACATCAAGAACATATATATGAATCTAGCTTTATCAAAACCGATAATATATATTTAAATTAATATTGTTAGAAAGAGCTTCTCTTAGTTTCGAGAATTATATATATATTCCCTACTGACGAGGCCAACCACGTGAAGGTGGAAGCTCATTTGGCCCCTCCCACCCACCCACCCTAGAATTAAAGAACAAAAATTCGTCAACCTTGATGTGTTTTTGATTCATATGAAATGTGCCAGTGGCATATTATGAAGAATGGCATTCTGATCTTCTATTGATAATTACATTGTCGATGCTTGGATTTTTTCCTACTCTTCACTTCCTTCAACTACAACCGGGATGCTATGACCAAATGACTGTATTAATCACATATAACATCTGACTCATAGTCTTGAAAAAGAATATGGTCTTTACATTTCCTTATTTCTACAAAGAAATGTCCCATTATAACCATTGAACCCACACCATACGTATAATTTGACGGGTCTTTAAATTCTTGCATCAATGTGCTTTTTGACCTAGTGCATCTTAATAAATAATAATGCACTTTTTCTGGATTATCTACTGGTGCAATGACAACAAATACATCACCTTCTCTAACCAAATCAGAAACACGATCATAATATTTATCAATCACAAGTGGTTCATTGTCGTGCTCTACATCGCTGATATTTCCAAATGGGGGCAATGGTGTCAATTCTTGGTGTCTCCATGGTTTCACAAATTTGTTAGTATGGTTTTGAAACTCATCCAAGGACTCTACATCATCAATACATGTAAGACAAAAGCAAGAGTACTTTCATTTCTCGATTGCGTGTATATTTGTCATTTTCTTACTCCGAATGGAGTGTAAGCCCCTTGTTTTCGGGATTGCAGTACAATTATGTTGCATTGATATATCAACATCACCCATTGCAATATTCCAAAAAAACATTCCCACATTACCCATCATTTCATTGAATTCATGGCTCAAATTTTGTTTGCACCAATTAACAACGTCGTTTGAATTTACAAGGCGAGAAGTAGAGTGATTCATTTGATATCTCTTGAGTGCACGTTTCACGCAGTTATAAATTTGAGCATATAGATCTGCAGACAAATACACAACTCACAAAGAAGATCTCACACTTTACTCAGCAATTGAAGAATGAAATAGTGCAAAAGGCTTGTAGCTGTGAATGCTTTCATTAATAAAAAAAGTAATCCAGATGATAATTACAATAATGTAAAATGGCTTTAATAGCCACAAGCAATTCGAATCCACATGAGGAAGTTTGAATTGATTAGAATCTACTTGACTGTAGGTAACCAAGACTTTGTCTAAATCACTATCGGAGGACCCAGTAGTTAATTGTCCTTGTCTAAATTATAACTGGAGTTCATCGGAGCTCTAAAACACAACCAAGTGTTACATTTAGTGTTGACTAATGGTTAACTGACTGTGGTAGGTGAGAAATGCGCCCCGCATGTGTGCAATCAAGTAAACCTAGCGCTAACTAAATGTGGAGGACTTGAACTAAATGTAACTAACTCCTAACTTATCTTGACTAGTCATTAACTAAAGTGAACTGACCTTGGTTGGTTTCAGCACTCCCAGTGGCTTCCTAAATTGTAGGGATTGATCTAGGAGGCTCCTAAACTTATGCAATCAAGTGCAGTAAGTGGCAGTGAGCCTCGATTAGTGTTCCCCACACTTTAGTAACTGAAACATGTGCCCCAATTAGGTCAAGTTTACCCAATGGTGCTAATGACTATAAATAGATTGGATGGAATCCCGATTTAGACATGACTCCTGATTTAGACATATGACCAAATTTGGACAAGGGAGGATTAATAATCTTAACACCCCCCCTGAAAGCTAACTTGGACAAACTGTGGGCCCTGGTAACTAAGACCATAGGTCACCCATTACATGAAGTAAAATAAATTAACTGCTCAATACAAGGAGCTAGGGCAAAAACCACATGGGAAAAAAGCCCTCCTTCTAGTTAAGCAGGTAGAATCAGGTCTCAAGTTTGAAAAACTTGAAAATATGTTGCCGCAATCTTCATCTCTGTGAGGTAGTGAAGCAACATGCATGGTGTGATGTGCACAGGTATTCTGGGGCCTGGCATGTAGACTTCTCCTTCTTCTCCAAAAATGATGATGGGAGGAAGGAGGAATGTAACCTTTGTCTCTTGCTGAATGAAGAGGTGTATGATCATATCCATTCTTTTGAATGTAGTAAGACTGAGCCCTTTCCATATTGCATCTTATAGGAAGTCTATTGCATCTCTCTGAAGGAGGTAAAATAGTATGACATAGCGCAAGAGTCTTTCCTTTCTGAGTGTCAGGTGAGTTTCCAGTCATCTTCCTAGCTTCCAGTTTGGAAGTAGGGACTGAATCTAGATCTGAGTCACCCTGAATCTTAATGTCATAAACTAATATAGATGGATCTGCAATACTAGTAGAAGCTGTAAAAGAAGTAGATGCAATGGATTTACCTTCCCTTGCAGGTGGCTGTTGAGAGTGCACTGGTTCTGAAGGAGGCATGAAATGTGAGAACTCATATGCTTTTGAAGCATGATTCGCAATACCCTTTGATATGATGCTCCCAGTAGAGCTATCTGTGATCTCCACTGAGTCATGACCAAAGATTACTCGCTTTGGAGATTCAGTATGGGTCATCTGAAAGACAGATAACATGTTTGAAGCCAGGGAGGGAACAAACAACACATCTTTGAACCTTCCATGTTCAAGTTGGATAGAGCCCTTCCCTTTGGTTTGGACTTTACTGTTATTTCCCATCTGAATACTAGGACCATCAAAGGAATAAAAAGAAGAGAATGATTCTCTGGATGCAGCCATATGATTGGAATCTCTAGAATCAATGAGGAAGGCAGGTGTTGATGTGCAGCAAGCTTTCAGTGCATGTCCTTTCCTTTGGTATTCTTCTTCTTCTTCTTCAGAGTCTTCCTTCCTTGTGCTAGTAGGTATAGAAATGTTGTGCTTTTTCAAAAGAAGAGCCATTTCATCAAGTTGTCTTCTCATACAGGAGTTTTTTGAATGGAAGCCCCTTCCACAGTAAGAGCAGAGGACCTTGCCTTTGCCATTCTTCTTGCTTCTCTTCGAACCTGAAGGTTCTTTTGACTACTCAGACTCATCTCTTTGCTTCCCTTTGTCATTCGCTACCTTATCTCCTCTTGCAACAAGAGCTATATCTTTGGGAGATCGAATGATCCCCATTTGGATCAATTTATCATTCTCAGAAATAAGGGATTGGATGAAAGCATTAAGAGTGGGCATATTCCAATTTGGAGTAGTGAGCCTTACTGTTTGGAAGGTGGATACAAAGACTGAGTAGCCTGAATTGAGCTTGGTGAGAATAGCAAGGATGAGCTGATCTTCATCCTTCTTCACTTTGCATTACTTCAACTAATATATCAGGTTCTTGAACTTTGAGAAGAATTCATTTAGAGATTCAAAATTTGATGGATTGAGAGTAATCAGATCATTTTATAGCTGATGGATCCTCATCTCATCATGCTTATAAAATAAGGAAGCAAGATTGTCCCAAACCTCCTTGGGAGTGTCCAAGTCTTGCATGTGAAATCAAAGATCTTTAGAGACTGAGAAGGATATGAGTCCAATGGCTTCATCAAGCCTGTTCATGTACTTAGCTTTGTCTTTATCTGATTTTGGCTCTTCCTCTGTTTCTTCTATGAGTCTGAAGAGATGCTTGGTGCGGAGAAATACTTTCATGTCATCCTTCCACTCGTGATAGTTGAAGGGAGTGAGAGGCTCCGTTGGATGAGCCATTTTGAATGAAATAAGAAAGACTGAACTACTGTAGCGAATGCAGTGAGAAGAAGAGGCTGCTTATAGCGAATCCTGTAAGAAAAGCTGATAACCTGTCACACAATCAAACATACAAAGTAAGGTAGACAGTATGCACTTTTGGAATTTCCTTCACACGCAGCTTAGTTAATCAAGCAAGCTTGATCAAAAATTCCTTTGCTTGGGGTATTAAGTGGTAAATTCTCCGCTTCTGGTGCAGTACTGGAAGGAGCAATTTTGCTGAAGAATGATCCGGATGGAGATCTAAGGAGGAGAGGAGTCTTGTCCACCGAGGCTCTGATACCATGTAAATTTGAGCATATAGATCTGTAGACAAATACACAACTCACAAAGAAGATCTCACAATTTACTCAGCAATTGAAGAATGAAACAGTGCAAAAGGCTTGCAGCTGTTAATGCTTTCATTAATAAAAAAAAGTAATCCAGATGATAATTACAATAATATAAAATGGCTTTAATAGCCACAAGCAATTCAAATCCACATGAGGAAGTTCGAATTGATTAGACTCTACTTGACTGTAGGTAACCAAGACTTTGTCTAAATCACTATCGGAGGACCTAGTAGTTAACTGTCCTTGTCTAACTCATAACCGGAGTTCATCGGAGCTCTAAAACACAACCAAGTGTTACATTTAGTGTTGACTAATGGTTAATTGACTGTGGTAGGTGAGAAATGCGCCCCACATGTGTGCAATCAAGTAAACCTAGCGCTAACTGAATGTGGAGGACTTGAACTAAATGTAACTGACTCCTAACTTAGCTTGACTAGTCATTAACTGAAGTGAACTGACCTTGGTTGGTTTCGACACTCCTAGTGGCTTCCTAAACTGTATGGATTGATCTAGGATGCTCCTAAACTTATGCAATCAAGTACAGTAAGTCGCAATGAGCCTCAATTAGTGTTCCCCACACTTTAGTAACTAAAACATGTGCCCCAATTAGGTCAAGTTTACCCAATGGTGCTAATGACTATAAATAGACTGGATGGACTCTTGATTTAGACATATGACCAAATTTGGACAAGGGAGGATTAATAATCCTAACAGAAGGCCCCAAAACCATCTTGTTCTCCTTTTCCATGTCCCGTTTCAAAAACGCTCCATGTGTGGCGAACATTTGTGTTTCTATGAATGAGAGACAACCATAAGAATGAGCGCGGTGATTTAAATTGAACAACACAACCATCTGACCACACGCAATGTTCTTTAAAAGTGACCTTTCATCTTGATAATTCTTTATAAAGCAAACGAAAACAATGCTGGAAAAAACATGTATCATGTGTATGATCATCACTGATGTAGAAATGATACTCCTTAATCACTTCATGATTATTTTCATTGCTATCAAAAACATCGACATCATGCTCTGCATGTCTATACATAATATGAACAAGTATAGATACTTGATTTGAATGATAATACTCACTATGTATCTCCTTTTGCGAAGTGAAAGTGTAATTTTCAGCAAAATCAACAATGGATAATGTTGTTCCTTTTCCAAATACATCTCATGATTTCTTGAACTGTAAGTCCTGCCATCATGCTGAGTGAGAGTGCTTGATATATTTATATATTTGATCCCTGAACAAATTCATAAAATCTGTCAAAGAGATATCACTTTCAACTAAATTAATCTTTCTTGATGTTTATGTTGAATCTATAACAGGAGTATAATCAACATATTCATTTCTCTTCCATTTCACAATGCAATTTGATATTTGAGGATCGTTTGCATCAATGTGGTAGTTAGCATTAAAAAGGGCCAAATCAGAACATTCCTCACATTTTTTTACCCCCAACACATTGGTTCTTATAGAATACTTGATCATTCTCTCACGCACATAGTATTTTAGATACAAATTCACGAACACTCGCAGGAGGGTGGTTATTTGCCCAACACTGCATGTAAAAATATAGAAATGTCTCATAATATAATTCGAATTCTAAATGGTATTGACAACGACATGTGTCACGAACAACGATGGGCCTGACATACCATAGTTTAAGCTTCGCAAGTGTGGTAAGGGAAATCTTCGCATCAACATTACTCTCCATAAAAGTTTTGAACATTTACACTTGAGTGATCTCTGTTATGTGTTTGGCATGAGTTTCATAGTTTACTTTCGATATACGACATTGCACAACATCCTTTTTATTTGGTAAGACACGAGATTTTAAATGCCAAATCTCTTTCACCCTCTCTCTCACATTATCTGGAAGTCTATCTTGATAAGGTTGCCTACAGATAACACCCGAACATGTAACTTCATCATTCTCATCTAATTGAACCCTAACACTTTTATGCTTCCATAAACTTTTTCTTGATGTTTTTAACATTCTTGCAGTAATAGACAACAAACGATTGTTTACAGTGTTTTTTTCCACCACCCCTGTTAGAATAGATTTACGAGCAACCATGTAATTATGAGATCGCTTTTTTGCAATTGATGCAAGGATCGATGTCAAATTTTGTGATACAATCTCATTTGATTTAGCCTCTTTGACATTTTTAATGCCTAATAGTGTCATTGCATTTCTTAGACATTTTTTCTTTAAGAACATATTTAACAATTAAGCTTGTTCTATGACATAAATACCTTCAAAATATTCTTTGACTATCTTTTTTACTCTATAACAAGTTGTATGATTAGGCATCGGAGGTCCCATTTCTTCAATTTTACTTGAATCCATATTCTCCAAAAACGTATCGTCAATGATGATATTGTTGCAGCTTCTAATTAACCTCTGTGAATTGGTAAGTGTGGTAGGATGTTGTATGTTGGATGTCGACCCTGGATAAAAATAAATATATAAATTTAGCTAATTGTGAGTTCTTTCAAATCAAATATATATATAAGTTTATATATTATAAAGTAAACTATAAACATATATCGAAATTTATTTACTCACCAATCATAGTCTCAATATTGACGCTACCCATAGTTTTCTCCACATTTATCATTTCCTCGTCACCTCCATGCTCTTCATTTCTTTCATCAACGTGTTCCTCGACAATCTGCATTCCTTCATCACCACCATGTGCAAGGTTCACATTTTGCATTTCTTCGTCAGCACCAAGTGCCTCCACATTTCTTTCCATTTCTCTTTTTTCTCTTAACTTTCTCATATTTTCATGCTTTTTCTCTTTCCTCGCCTCTTCATCAGTTTTGGTGCGATCATATGTTTTTCTGCATTTCCTTTGATTTCCCATGTTGAAGGAATTAAAACCTAAAATCCAATGCATGAAAAGATATGAGAATTGAGAGTTAAATACATACATTGAAAAAAAATATAACAACAAGACCCAACAAGAGTAATATGATAAGCACTATTGTACAAAAAACTTATAGGTCTGCCAAAACAAGGTTTTGCACCAGAGAAAGTAAAATTACCTAGAAGTAGCCTCAAGAAAATGCCTGCCATATAAATCGTAGGTTAAAGTAAATGCCCACAGCATATGGTCAAGTTGTACTCTATTGATATTTCTACCTAAACATGATCTTAGCATGATCTTAGTTTGTATTAAGCATGTCTAATGAAAAAATTATGGATCTACCAAAATAGGGTTTCAGGATAAAGTTTTGAGAAAGTCCTAAAAATGTTGGAAAACTGGCTTAGGTGGCCTTGGGAAAATGCCCACCATACCTAATGGGTGAATGATAAAAATAATTCGAAACAACCATGCTCTAGCTTGTTAAGAAGGATATCTATCCATAGTCTTAGCTTTCACAGAAGGTGTTAGATGAAAAAATTAACAACCTGCCAAAACAGGGGTTCAAGTTGCTTTTAAACCAAAGTAGCAAATCTGCCTAAGTGGCCTTAGGGAAATGCCTGACATAGCTTGTGGGTTGAAGAAAATTATCGCACCATATGGTCATTATGTAGATGGGTGTTTTGTATACCTTTCCACATCTTTAGATCGACTTGAAAATGCCTGAGGAAGAAGTTATGGATCTGCCAAAATAGGGTTTTAGGATAAACTTTGGAAAAAGTTCTAAAAATGACCGTAGTGTTGGAAAACTAGCTCAAGTGGCCTTGAGAAAATGCTTGCCGTATCTAATGGGTGAATGATTAAAATAATATGAAACTACCATGCTCTAGCTTGTCAAGAAGGATAGCTCTCCATAGTCTTAATTTTCACAAAATGTGTTTGATGACAAAATTAACAGCCTGCCAAAACAAGGTTCAATTTGCTTTTACACCAAAGTAGCAAATCTGCCTAAGTGGCCCCAGGGAAATGACCGCCATGGCTTATGGGTTGAAGAAAATTACCGCACCATATGGTCATTGTGTAGATGGGTGTTTTTTCTACCTATCCACATCTTTAGATCGACTTGAAGGTTCTTAAGGAAGAAGTTATGGATCTGCCAAAATAGGGTTTCAGGATAAACTTTGTAGAAAGTCATGAAAATGACCTAGTGTTGGGAAATTGGCTTAGGTGGCCTTGAGAAAATGCTTGCCATACTTAATGGGTGAATGATAAAAATAATCTGAAACTACCATGCTCTAGATTGTCAAGAAGGATATCTCCCCATAGTCTTAGTTTTCACAGAAGGTGTTTGATGAAAAAAATAAGAGCCTGCCAAAACAGGGGTTAAAGAAAATACCTTGATAAAAAAAATTGTGGCCTAAAGAAATTGGATAATGTGAAATCTCAGCAGATCTGCAAACTCTGATATGTGAACTCCCGGTTGCAATATGGATATAAAAAGTCTCGATTGAAAACTGATTTTTAAACTCTCAGCTGAAAAACGCTCTGCAAACTCTTAGCGGAAAAAATATCTGCAAACTCTCGGCAAAAAAAACAGATTAAAACTTCTCGATTGAGAGATTGATAAAAACTATCTTGGACAAGATCCTATTTATACACCTCTCGGCCGAGAAGTTTTGGAATCCCGTTGGAATTACGAGAGTTTAATGTGTCGGCCCCTAAAAGATTCTCGAAGTATTATGTGACAAAACTCTCGGCCGAGATATATTTTATGTTTTCGTCTGAGAGTTTAAAACAAATTTTGACTAAGAGATTTTCTTAACTATGGGTTAGATTTGGAGCGAAACTAACCCTCGCCCGAGATATTTTAAATCTTTCGGCCGAGAGTTGTTAGTTAACATTTCCAGCACCATTTCTGCAGTTTTCAGAAATGTCTCACTTTAGCAAGGTTGAAACACTGCAAAAAATGTGAATTACCTGTCGGAGTTTATACCAGTAGATTCATCATTCAATCTAATTTCTCATCATATATGTTTTTTTAATTTCATTTAAGATTTCTATTTTTTACGATTTTTTTTCTAAACTTTATCATTAAAAAAACTAGTGACATAAAAATCAATAACAATAAAAATTCAATATCGTCACGAAGATGAAGCCAAATTTTTTTTAAAAATCACAAGGTTGTTCTTTGTAGTGTCCTCTTCAAAAGGGTGCTTTCAATTTTTTTGATAAGAGTCACATTTGAAAGAAAATGAGACGACATAAGCATGTGTCAATAATGCACCGTTTTTGGTACATATGCTATTTCGATAGATAATAAAACTTAGCGTATAAGTCTGAAAATCCTAAACATATACTCCATGCACAACTGCAATGAGTGTAAATTATGACGATACATTTCGTTTCCTTAAAATAAATAACCATCTGTAAGAAAAAAGGAGGCCACAAAGGTCACTCATTATTCATACTTAAAATTCTAAAGTATACGTTGTTGGTGCCCACCAAATTTGCCCCAGTATATGTCGATAATTTAAAAAAAAATATGAGTACGTAGCTAATTGAATTCTCTAAAACATTTGTGTTTACTTTAAGGTGAAATTCCTAAGGAAGATATCGGTTTGAAGGGGTTGAAGTTGAAAAACATAAAATTTTGCAATTTGTTTTGTCAAAAAATGAACAAAAGTGTTTCCCAACTTCATGTTTTCACTGTATGGTGAATGTATGATTGTGCAGAATTATATGGTTGAATGCTCAATGAAATGGTTGTTAATAGCCCTAAACAAAGTTCATTTTGGGCATAGTTTATGTTTTGAATGATTGAATGTGCATGAGGAATAGATTGACTCACAGAGCTTGAATGACTTAAGGAAGTAGTTGTCCATAGTTGTAAATAAAGTCATTTTTTGCACAGTTTATGATATGTTATATTTGTGCTAAATGAACTGTTTTTATGGATTAATTTGTCTGTTAGATAGATTAACTTCTCTATTTTTATGGATTAATTTCTCTGTTAGATGGATTATTTGTGCTAAAATCGGCTAGTGTTGGACTGAGAAGATCTGAGCAATATCGACGGTAAATCGTTGGATTGGATTTAATCTGAGTCGTTGATCCTATGTCGACATTGTCGTTTCGATATTAGAATCAAAATGAAATTTTCAAAAAGGTTCATGGTGTAATGGCGAATTATGTGTTATGGATTCCGACTACTTCAGTAGAGGGATCAAAGTCGGAAGGTCACTGCTGAAAGAGTGAAGCATAAAGGTTTGGTAGAGAATGTGGTTCCGTCTATTTAAGTTCATCGTTAGTTTTACTCCAAATAGCCTCTTCAATGGCTTCCTTTTCAAAAATATTATACAAATTTATAAACTGTGTCACTACTTCCTTTTTCACTCTAGTCATAATTGCTATAACATGGGGATGTGACATTCATAAAAAATGTTCTTTACATGTATATGCTATTAAGATTTGTATTCCATTATCCGAAGTGGAGTGGTTAACTCTTCTCCCTTATATAATTCCATCTCATGGGGCCTCTCTATCTCATTCTATAATATAGGCTGAAAATCTCTCAAATAAATATCTCCAACAAAACTATTAGGGTTCCATGTTGAAGTTTTTGGCAACAAATAATTGTGAAGATATAATTTATAGAGTAAATTTCACCATTTAGGAATACTATATAAGTAAATACCACAAAAAGTATCCTTGGTACCTTTTTGATCAAAAGGTAAATCAGAAACAAAATTTTTTATTTGAAATGGAATCCACTACTCTCTCAAATACAAGTTTACAGTTGTAAACTGGTGAAGGTGGCCTACACACTATCAAATCATATACAAGTTGCCAAGTCTGCACTATCCTATATTTCAGACATTGAATTTTCTCATTCTTCTCAATCATTTCTTCATCAAAATTCTTTTGTATCCGTACTAATTTCTTCTTTAGCTGGCTATTCTCTTCCTTTAATGCTCAAATAGTGTCTTGTTGTCTACTACAATATATTCAAAGAGAAAAGAAGAAAACGATCATTTTTCTACATTCAATTGTTTATATATGCTTATCTAAGGAGAAGCATTCCTTAGAATGAGAGGAAGCTATATTTTCCAAGCCTCACTTTCAATAGTTGAAACCTTTAGTTGTTCCTTTAAGTGCTTAATTTCTGTAATTAAATTTGGAGGTATTGATTAAAGTGTTACCTTACAAGACCTATCTAATTAGTATTGGTTAGGGGTGATTCCTATAATGCTAACTAAAGGATTTATGCGAACTTCATCTACTCTATATCACATTTCTCAACTTGCTTAGTATCTGAATTATCACCTTGTGAAAATGAATGTGAGGGTTCTCCATAATATTTTGAACTACTTGAAGCTTCTATAACAAAATGCCCCCTCTTTATCCTCTTATTTCCTTATGCATTCAAGGATGTAATCTATGTTTTAATCACCTTGTTTTGTTTTGTGTTGGTATCTTGATAAGTTCATCATTTACAATAGGTGGATTTTTTATTATATCAAACAATTCTTCCCAATTTTCATTTGGGTGTTGCTTAATGAATGCATGTTTAACCAACAAGTACATGAGACCATGGTGAGCTAGTTGGTTTCTCCTTCCTTTATGAAAATTTCCTACTAGTTCTTGAAGAGATATCGATAAATATAGAGTCAAATAATTTAGGTTCCAAGAAACAAAAATGATACATCATACACAAAGAGGAGCATCCTTCACAAGTCTATTATTTAACTACATGATGTAATACTTCTACCCATGGATCTCATAAGGGCATGTTCTTTAATCGACCAATGTATTTTACCACTTCATTATCTTCATAGAAAAAAAAAGCTTTTGTATATTGAAACTTGTTTCTTGTACCAACTCCTTCCCTCCATTTCTAATCATGTGGCTCATGAAGTGGTTTCCTTTGTGACTGGGAATTCCAAACTACCCATGTCTTTAAATCCTTAGAAAATTTGAGTAAATGCTTCTACTATGAAACACTGCTATCTTGCAACCTTTCAAAGAACTATAACCATCCTGCTTACCTGAAAATATTTTCCACTTGCTCAATCTCAAGGATAACCTCAGTGGTGAGTGGTGTTTTCCTATACGACTCACAACCCATCTCAAACCACCATTGTTTAAATGGTCGAATAATACTAGTCACAACATGTCACTATGTATTGAAGAGAAAAGGTTGTAGAGAAATAGAGCAACACTATTTTACTGAGAAACTATGAAGCCACCCTTTTTCCCCTTTTATCTATGGGAGACTTGCCATTTCTTGTTTTCACTTGGATCACCTCGGCCTCATGACGCTATAACTGGTTTTCATCACAAGTTTCCGACACCTTTTTTAATACATTTTCAACATGGTTGAGAAGTTTAGGATGTAATTATAAGGATTTATAACCAAGGAAATTAATGTCCCAATTGTATCATTTTGCAAATTTATATTTTTTGTGCATTTCTTGGGCCCATGCACCTTGTAGGAAGGAAAGGTGTGTGGCCACACGTTTAAATTCTCAGGAGGAAGTGTGTGGGGTCTTAGAACCTTTAGTTTTTAGTGGATTTTTGGCTAGAAAGAAAGGTGTGTGGCCACACGTTTTTCTCAAGAAGGAAGTGTGTGGGGTCTTAGAACCTTCATTTTTTAGTGGATTAAGGGCTAGAAAGAACTGGGATATTTACTTGAGTACGTGACCATCATTCTGGATGACTTTGATGTGGGATTTAAGGTTATCAACAACTATTAGGGCCTCTTCAAGTGATATAAGGGATGTTTGGGTGAGTGTCATTTAGAACTAAGGTCATCTAAATATCACCATATAGTTCTTGAAGTGATAACAAACTCCACCATCCATAACTTAAATATATAATAAAGTATATAATAAAGGAGAGTGAGATTATGAGTAGGCCCATAGCTACTCAAATTTAGGAGCAACACCAAACGAGAAGGGATATTAAGTGGATGTTAAAAGGATGACACATCATGAGAAGCAAAGCTAAGAAGACAACAAATAAAGAATGGCAAAATCATTTCCTTGTGTGCTCTTCATAACAGTATTGGAAATAACTACGACTATATAAAGCAAAACAATAAAGAGATCAAGATGTGCATCAAACATGAGGGTACACATATACATCAATAAATACATATGTTGTATAAAAGTATTTGCAGGCCTTTCACTTTCTTTCCCTTTCTTTTAAGCGGCTCTTTGCATGCATTTTGATTGATGCTTTATAATTACTGTTATTATTAATATAATAGCATGTTTAATGATAAAATAGATATATAATGTAAAAAAGAAAGTTTCTAAGATGATACATGTTTACAAAAAATAATCAATTTGTCCCTAGAAAGTTGGTAATAATGGTGAAATACAAACATCTAAATGAAATACTATTACATTAGTATTACACTAACTACATTTCGCAGCAGTAACAACTTTTAAGAGTAAATTTTATGCCTTTTATTATATGCATGATTTTTTCTATTTCGCAAAAGTTACAACTTCTAAATGTATGATTTTTTCATTTAACCACATGTCATAAAAGTTACAACTTCTAATAATAATTGTAAGCCTTTTATTAAAAGTTACAACTTTTAAGAGTAAATTGTATGCCTTTTATTAAATATTCGTGTACATTTTTTATATGTATAATTTTTCTATTTCGCAAAAGTTACAACTTCTAAATGTTTCATTTAACCACATTTCATAAAAGTTACAGCTTCTAATAATAATTGTAAGCCTTTTATTAAATATTTATATACATTTTTATATGTATGAATTTTCCATTCACAAAAGTTATAACTACTAAATTTATGATTTTTTCATTTAACCATATTTCACAAAAGTTACAACTTCTAAGAGTAAATTGTATGTCTTTGATTACAGATTCATGTACATTTGTATATATGATTTTTCCATTTCAAAATAATGGCTTATAATATATTTCAAATAAAATATTTGAATTTTTAAAAATACTTTAAATTACATATGATGATATTTTCAATTTAATGTATATGAACAAAATTATTTAACTAATTACCATAATATAAAGTTTGAAGAATATATATCATAGTAATTATAAATGATACACGTAAATCTTTCAAATTTCAAGATATATGATCACAATAATAATAAATCTTTCAAATTTATACCGGTCAACCCGAAGTCTTAGATGTGTCACTTGTGAGCAGTGATCAAATTTGAAGGGTGGGCCTTAATTTCAATTGGAAGGGTATTTATTTTCTAAGCCTTTTCAGAGATGAAGAGAAAAATAAATAATTGTACTTCAATTGACAAGTATAAATTAACTGAACCTTTCCACCAAAAAAATGCAAAAGACAAATATTGTTCGTTCAGACTTTTACAATTTTAAACAATTGAGCAGTCCTTAATATCTACATGAAAAATGATATATTTTCAATAAAACTTATTTTGAACACATTAAGTTGTCATATGTGTATCATTAATTTTACACTTCAGTAACATAACAACTATTCTAATGTATTTTTTCCAGTTGGAGCACACTTGATTATACAAAAGAACTACATAGACTATGCCATAACCATATTGTGGCATTCATGTGCAATCCGAACTTGAGAGATGTAAGAATGATAAGGATTGGGCACCTAAGAAAAAATAATACACAACTAAAAAAACATTAAAAAAATTCCTACATACCAAGCAAGTTAGCAAAGCTGGCATAACTAGGGCTGGGGCATCGAATTTTTTTGTTCAATACTTGTCGTGAAAGCATACATGTATGGAATGAAGGGGAAATGGAATCAATCCTAAGTCAATTGCAACTCACTACATGTCTAAGTCTCAACAGTCCGCCTTTTAGATTGAACCAAAATACCAAAATAATTTTATTAATGGATAGATTTGAGAAGTTCTAGGTGTGAGTAATGAAGGGCTTGAGGCTCTAAAATTTGTTGTGTTTCATACTAGTACACGATTCACTGAATCAACAGTCATGGGTAGGAATTTAAGTTATTTAATGAAAACAATTAATGTGTATTTCCTCTATGTCGAAACCGTTTTCCATGCTGATGTAGGCCACTACCCTCTTTATTGTCTTACCAAAAGGCATGATAATGAGGAAGAAGACCTAAAATTATGGACTTCACCTTCAAAGAATGCCTTAAATCACATCAGTAAGGAGTGATAAGAACATCACAACAATCCAACATGTCAAATCCCAGTTGATAGTGTTAATTAAAGACTTATATGGTAAATTTAATATAAGACTTACTTATAGTTGTATCTTATTCTTTGCGTCAATTCGTAATATAAGGTGAGGATCTGCATGCATAATAATCCTTAGTTATGACTATGAGATGAGGATTTAAAGAGAAGAGAATGTAAAGGCAAGTAATTTTTACATGTATTTTGGTGGCGCTGAGGACAAATGTTGTGAGAAACCACAAATGTTTGGAATGATGGAGGGAGATTACATCATGAGCATGACACCCATCAAATTGAAGACTATTCTTGAGCCAACAATTGTTTTTTCATTTCATTAATTGTTGATGAAGTTGTCATTGATGCCAACATGTGACTTGGCTCTTTCAGTTATCATTGATGTCACTATTGTCCCTCGTAGCGGACAAGCTTGATGAAGTGGTACAAATGACCCATTCTATGGTCAGTTGCCAAAGATGGTGTGGCTCATGTGTATGGAAGCCCTAGTGGCTTAATGGAAAGTTGAAACCCTTTGATGGGAAGAAACCATGGGTTAACAACAAAACAATAAACCCAAAAACCATGGTAAGGTTGACTGGAAACTTGCTTACATGCACATTCACCATGAAGAACATGGCACTCGAACACTTGCTTGCATGTTATGGGACACTTGTTTGTTCTTGATGATGACCAAGCCCACCTTGAAGTTGATACCAACTTATTTGAAGAAGCCTCAAGAAGTAGGGTAGGGTCGGCCCTAAATAAGCTAATGTGTTAAACGCTGGAAGAAAACAAGAGACAGGTCGGCTCAGGAAAATATGACAAGTCGGCTACGAAAAGTAAATTAAAAATATAAATATATTATTGCTATGTCGGCCCAACAAAAATTATAAGTCGGCTCAGTCAAACACAAAGTTGGCTCAGTCAAAGTTTTAATAAAAAAAATTAATATTATAAGTCGGCTCAGAATTAAAATTAAAATAAAAATTGAATTTTTTTTTTTTTTATAGGTCGGCCCCAAAATTATGGTGAAAATTTAGTATAAATATCAGCTCAAATCTTCACTTTTGTAAGGTGAAAATTTGGTGGAGCTCTGAGGAATTTCGGAGGTAGCACAGAAGCAGAATTTTGACAGTCATTTTTTTTGGTTCTTAGCAGCAGCTGTATACTGAGTTTTCATGGGAGCTGGCCCTAACTTGTTCAGTGAAATTTTTGGTCGAGCTTTGAAGGTTTTAAGGTAGCAAAATAAGTCTTACAGAATTCTCTGATGTTTGGGCATGAACAGTTTGCTGAGCTAGGTGGCAGCAGATTCAATAGTCATAATTTTTTTTGGGGGGGTTCTATCATACAAACAGTCCAATATTTTGAAGAGATGACAGTCCATTATTAGGGCTTTTCTCATCCCATAAACAGTCCTCATTTTACACCAGCAGCACATTGTCTGAGGCAGCTCGTGGAAATTACAGTCAGCAGCAATCAAAGTTTTTATCTCTATTTTTCTGGTTCTTTATCCTTCTAATGAGGTAACTGTACAATCATTACTTGGTTTGAATAATGTGATAAATAGTAATTCAGAGACATGATGACATGACTGTGAATAAATTAATGAGATAAATATGAGATGAGCAGACATTTTTAGACATGGGCAAAGGACAAGATCAGCACTGAATGAGCAGACAAGATCAGTGATTAAACAGGTGACATGGTAGAGTGGATCAGATTGATATGACTAATGACATACTAATGAGCAGATTGATGATATGAAAAAAAATAATGTGATTGTGGATATGTTTGATGTTTGATGACAACTTGTGTATATGCTAGTTATGATCAGCTTGAGGGATAAAATAGTTTCGCAAATGTACAGTCCTCATCTGCTGTGGCAGCCTGATACTCAGTTAGATCCGAGTTTTTGAAGCCTTCATCCAATAGCTTCAAGTCTGCAACAAACACACATCCAAATGTGAGATCTTCTACACAGTCAAGTGAAGCAAGAAGGAAGAACTCGATGTAGGAAGGGCTAGGGTAATGATTGATGCTGATATACAGCAATAGAGCTCTGAGTATTCTATGATGATGATACACCATGATGCACACAGTATGCTAAGTCATTAACAGACCCGAATTGAAGCAGTTGTGGGTGAGTTTGAATAGTCCAAGTCTTGTTGAAATCTGTATGTAAGATGCAAGTTCAAAATTCATAGGATCAAGGTATGTATAACATTCATGAATGCACAGTGATATGATGATACAAGCATTATGATGATTAGTGAAGTGTGAAACAATGATGTGAACAAGCACAGTTTTTGCTTTAAGAAGGATTACGAAGCCCTATTGCAAAATCGAGGAATATTGTATGCATACAGTGGAGTATAAGCAGTGGTAGATATACAGCATGAACAGTTTGGATGATATATAACAGCCCTAGTTTCTTGAAGAAGTTGACAGTGATGTGGTTGAGTAGCAGCAATGAAGGATGATCAGTAGTCAACAAGATGAGGATCAGAGATTGAACAAGATTGAAGATTGAAGGATCACAGTCCATAATGCAAGAGAAGCCACATCAATACAAGGTATGTCTGCAATTGCAAACTCAGCATTATACCTCTGGGTGATTATGATGTGACTACCTATTACTTGGAAACTTCCATTTATGGCTGCCATTCTTGACAGTATCTTCCAGGTTTGAGGTCATAGATCCGAGGTTTGCATCTTGTTGTCTAAAGAAGAATTTTTGTGGAGACCTAACTATATTTACTATCATTCTGAATATTGCATAGTCACTGTGGGTTAAGAGAGGCCTGCAAAGAACTTGCCTTAATTCACAGAGGTCTGATAAGTCTATTGACAGAGGTCTGAAATCATATTGACAGAGGATAGAGATTGGGTGAACTAATGACCTTAACAAATAGATGAGCAGAGCTGTGGTAAGATGAATTTATGAGAGCTAATGACTGATGAAGTTTTGTCAAGGACATATCTATCCTTTTGTTTCATTGATAGTTGAGCATAATTGATAAGCAGGTTTTTGGCATCAGCAAAGTTACATGAGTTAGAGCAGATCCTTGAATGCACATACATTGAGTAAGGATGATGCCCTAGTCATGGACTGACTTGTTCTCAGCAATGAAGAGAATTGATGGCATCTCTGTGACTGTATTGAAGACTTGACATGCTCAGCTCTATCAAGTTATGCTCAGTGACAAAGTGAAGACTACCATGATGATGATGACAGTATTGACACATCTGATTTCTTGTGGTGCATAAACAATACACCTACAGCAGACTGACATGACAGAGTTGGTGAATATGAGACATGCTATGATGTGATGATGTTGACATGTGGCATCTTGAGCAGTAGTGATGAGCTGATTGACCAGATAGTGATGAGCAGATTGACCAGATATTGATGAGTAGATTAACCAGAGATGATGAGCATAGATGAGCAGACTTTGACGACTTGACAGTGAGCTGCGTTGATGATGAGCAGATGAGCATGAGCAGAGACAGTTGGCAGCAGATTAAAGATTGATGAGTTGATGTAACAGTAAGCTTTAATTGTAAATGCAAGCTTGTCTTGATTTTGAGGTTAGGATACCTCAAAACCTTCTTAGCAGGGTCTAAGAAAACCAGGCAGGGTCCTGGATGCAGAGTAGGTGCTCTATATATCAGTAGGTACTGATTTTACCTAATGGTTGTAGCCGAACCAAAACTAATAAAAAAAGATTACAAAATTATATGGTGTTGTGTTCTTTTGTGTTATGGTTCTTGATGATTTAAATGCTATGATATGTGAATGATGAAGTTTTGATTATGAGATTGGTAGAGTAATAGCTAACTGTGATAAGCTAAGAAATGTTCAAATTGGCTTCACACTGATTCACCCCCCCCCTCTCAGTTTCTATAATTGGTATCAGAGTAGGCCTTCGTCATGAGCCTAGCAAGCTTGAAGGAGATCCTTAGACACAATGGAGGAAAATAAAGAGTCATCAAGCAATGACGTGCATGTACTTGATATTACAGATTACTTCAGTTGGAGGAGCAAAATGAAGGCTTATCTGAAGAAGTTTGGGATTTGGGAAATTGTCATCAATCCACCCGATCCATCAAACAAGAAAGGAAAACCAGCTGCATAGAAGGAAGCGAAGAAGGACAACACTACAGCCTTGAAGTTCCTCATGGATGGACTTCCCAGCTCAGTGAAGGAAAGTGTAGGAGAGTACACTTTGGAAAAAGAACTATGGTTCAAGCTGGAGAGTGAGTATCAGAAGGAAAGACCAAAACCCGAAAAGACAGATAAAAAATCAGAAGACAAGCCCCCAGAAGAGCTAAATCAAGAAGAAGATAAACAAGAAGAGGACTCTAGTACAGGTATGGACTCTTGTGATTATAATGATAGCTTGTGTGACGAAATTGAGAAGGTTCTTGCAGAATATGATGAAAGGCTATCAAAGACTACACATCAGATACATCTCACACTGCTAAATATTGATCTTAGAGCCAATTGGTTCCTAAAGACAGTAAATCTGAACTAGAGTGATTTCACGAAGTTCAAAAAGGAAATCTTGGACTCCTTGAATGAATATCAGCAGAAGACCATGTCAATGAAAGTGTTGCTTCTAAATCTCAAAGACAAGGGCAAAGAGTTGTGAGATCAAATGAAAGACAAGGATGTTGAAATTGAACAAATGAAGATTGAATTAACCAGTCAAAAGGAAAAATCAGAAAATCCTGCTCAAGAGCTTGAAAGAACTAGAGAGGTCAATCATGATCTAAAGACTCAGCTGGAGGAAGCCAAGAGGACAGAAGAAATCTTGAAGAGTCAGCTAGAAGAAAAGGAGGAGACAGTCCAGAAGTTGGAATTGGAGGTAGTTGGTCTCAGGAAGAAAGATAAGAAGAACAAAGCCTTGGTCAAGCTCCAGGACAGTTCAATTGTCCTAGATAAGATCTTAGATTGCCAAAGATCTCCACTCGAAAAAACTGGTCTTGGTTACAAGAAGAACAAAGAAAAATCTGAAAATGACACTTGGTCTCTGAAGAATCCAGAAGCAGGTCCATCAACGTCCAAAGTTGTTTCCCAAGCACCTGCACATGACAACAAGGATTTTGGAAGTTCAAAGATGAAACAAGGAGTTAGGTATATTCATCAAAGCAACTTTATAAAGGAAACAACTACAAGACCCAGGTTCTATGGAAGAAGAAGGGCTGGAAGCCCCAATGACTCGGTGAGATGTTGGACATGCAATCAAGTCAGACATGTTGCTGCCACATGTCGCACATTGAGATGCTACACCTGCAGTGGGTTTGGACACAAAGCCCATGAGTGTGCCAGTCAAAAAAGTCAAGCAAGAAGGAGTACTCCATACACATCAGCAAGAAGATTTGAAGATTAGAAGACAAATGTCTATAGTCAAGGACACTCTCAAGAATGGAGAAATGAAGTTGATCAAAGAAGTGTTGGAAGTTCCAATAGCTCAGTCAGATGTTGGTCATGCAACAATGTTGGTCACATTGATGTACAGTGTCGTACAATGAGGTGTTATAGCTGCAGTGGCCTTGGGCACAAAGCTCAAGATTGTTGGAGTACACGAAAACAATCCTTGAGAAGTTACCTAGAAAACTCATCAGGGAAAGCCAGTACAAATGAAGGAACAAATGATCAAACGACAAATGCCAAGAAGCAAGTATGGATGAGGAAGACAGAGCAGTTGCAAATAGGAGAGGTTGATCAGATCTAGGAGGATGGCTTCCATATGGCAAGCCAAGTGTAAGGTCTCTCAAAGACCTTAACACACCTTGAGTTCATGAGGCTGGAGAATGAACTCAAAGGAGAAAAGATGGTTACTCCAGGCATAGAGACAGGTCCTAGGATCATGCATATTGATAGGGGGAGCAGTCAGCAGTGATCAGAAATATCAGACACAGGTATATGGACACCCTTTGCCATTGATGCCAAAGGGGGAGAAATGAAGACAAAGGGAGAGATGCAGACAAAAGAGGAGCATGCTCTTAGGGGGAGCATGAGTTGTTGTCATCAATGACAAAGGGGGAGATTGTTGATGAAGTTGTCATTGATGCCAACATGTGACTTGGCTCTTTCAGTTATCATTGATGTCACTATTGTCCCTTGTAGCAGACAAGCTTGATGAAGTGGTACAAATGACCCATTCTATGGTCAGTTGCCAAAGATGGTGTGGCTCATGTGTATGGAAGCCCTAGTGGCTTAATGGAAAGTTGAAACCCTTTGATGGGAAGAAACCATGGGTTAACAACAAAACAAGAAACCCAAAAACCATGGTAAGGTTGACTGGAAACTTGCTTACATGCACATTCACCATGAAGAACATGGCACTCGAACACTTGCTTGCATGTTATGGGACACTTGCTTGTTCTTGATGATGACCAAGCCCACCTTGAAGTTGATACAAACTTATTTGAAGAAGCCTCAAGAAGTAGGGTAGGGTCGGCCCTAAATAAGCTAATGTGTTAAACGCTGGAACAAAACAAGAGACAGGTCGGCTCAAGCAAATATGACAAGTCGGCTCCGAAAAGTAAATTAAAAATATAAATATATTATTGCTATGTCGGCCCAACAAAAATTATAAGTCGGCTCAGTCAAACACAAAGTCGGCTCAGTCAAAGTTTTAATAAAAAAAATTAATATTATAAGTCGGCTCAGAATTAAAATTAAAATAAAAATTGAATTTTTTTTTTTATAGGTCGGCCCCAAAATTATGGTGAAAATTTATTATAAATATCAGCTCAAATCTTCACTTTTGTAAGGTGAAAATTCGGTGGAGCTCTGAGGAATTTCGGAGGTAGCAAAGAAGCAGAATTTTGACAGTCATTTTTTTTGGTTCTTAACAGCAGCAGTATACTGAGTTTTCGTGGGAGCTGGCCCTAACTTGTTCAATGAAATTTTTGGTGGAGCTTTGAAGGTTTTAAGGCAGCAAAACAAGTCTTACAGTCTTGTCTTCTCTGATGTTTGGGCATGAACAATTTGCTGAGCTAGGTGGCAGTAGATTCAACAGTCATAATTTTTTTGGGGGGGGTTCTATCATACAAACAGTCCGATATTTTGAAGAGATGACAATCCATTATTAGGGCTTTTCTCAGCCCATAAATAGTCCTCATTTTACACTAGCAGCACATTGTCTGAGGCAGCTCGTGGAAATTACAGTAAGCAGCAATCAAAGTTTTTATCTCTATTTTTCTGGTTCTTTATCCTTCTAATGAGGTAACTGTACAATCATTACTTGGTTTGAATAATGTGATAAACAGTAATTCAGAGACATGATGAAATGACTGTGAATAAATTAATGAGATAAATATGAGATGAGCAGACATTTTTAGACATGGGCAAAGGACAAGATCAGCACTGAATGAGCAGACAAGATCAGTGATTGAACAGGTGACATGGTAGAGTGGATCAGATTGATATGACTAATGACATACTAATGAGTAGATTGATGATATGAAAAAAAAATAATGTGATTGTGGATATGTTTGATGTTTGATGACAACTTGTGTATATGCTAGTTATGATCAGCTTGAGGGATAAAACAGTTTGGAACTTTGTACAGTCCTCATCTGCTGTGGTAGCCTGATACTTAGTTAGATCCGAGTTTTTGAAGCCTTCATCCTATAGCTTCAAGTCTGCAACAAACACACATCCAAATGTGAGATCTTCTACATAGTCAAGTGAAGCAGGAAGGAAGAAATCGTTGTAGGAAGGGCTAGGGTAATGATTGTTGCTGATATACAGCAGCAGAGCTTCGAGTATTATATGATGATGATACACCATGATGCACACAGTATGCTCAGTCATTAACAGACCTGAATTGAAGCAGTTGTGGGTGAGTTTGAATAGTCCAAGTCTTGTTGAAATCTGTATGTAAGATGCAAGTTCAAAATTCATAGGATCAAGGTATGTATAACATTCATGAATGCACAGTGATATGATGATATAAGCATTATGATGATTAGTGAAGTGTGAAACAATGATGTGAACAAGCACAATTTTTGCTTTAAGAAGGATTACAAATCCCTATTGCAAAATCGAGGAATATTGTATGCATACAGTGGAGTATAAGCAGTGGTAAATATATAGCATGAACAGTTTGGATGATATATAACAGCCATAGTTTCTTGAAGAAGTTGACAGTGATGTGGTTGAGTAGCAGCAGTGAAGGATGATCAGCAGTCAACAAGATGAGGATCAGAGATTGAACAAGATTGAAGATTGAAGGATCACAGTCCATAATGCAAGAGAAGCTATAGCAATACAAGGTATGTCTGCAATTGCAAAATCAGCATTATACCTCTGGGTGATTATGATGTGACTACCTATTACCTGGAAACTTCCATTTCTGGCTGCCATTCTTGACAGTATCTTCCAGGTTTGAGGTCATAGATCCGAGGTTTGCATCTTGTTGTCTAAAGAAGAATTTTTGTGGAGACCTAACTATATTTACTATCATTCTGAATATTGCATAGTCACTGTGGGTTAAGAGAGGCCTGCAAAGAACTTGCCTTAATTCACAGAGGTCTGAAATCATATTGACAGAGGATATAGATTGGGTGAACTAATGACCTTAACAAATAGATGAGCAGAGTTGTGGTAAGATGAATTTACGAGGGCTAATGACTGATGAAGTTTTGTCAAGGACATATCTATCCTTGTGTTTAATTGATAGTTGAGCATAATTGATAAGCAGGTTTTTGGCATCAGCAAAGTTACATGAGTTAGAGCAGATCCTTGAATGCACATACATTGAGTAAGGATGATGCCCTAGTCATGGACTGACTTGTTCTCAGCAATGAAGAGAATTGATGGCATCTCTGTGACTATATTGAAGACTTCTTTGATGACTTGACATGCTCAGCTCTGTCAAGTTATGCTCAGTGACAAAGTGAAGACTACCATGATGATGATGACAGTATTGACACATCTAATTTCTTGTGGTGCATAAACAATACACCTACAACGGACTGACATGACATAGTTGGTGAATATGAGACATGCTATGATGTGATGATGTTGACATGTGGCATCTTGAGCAGTAGTGATGAGCAGATTGACCAGATAGTGATGAGCAGATTGACCAGATATTGATGAGCAGATTAACCAGAGATGATGAGCAGAGATGAGCAGACTTTGATGACTTGACAGTGAGCTACGTTGATGATGAGCAGATGAGCATGAGCAGAGATAGCTGACAGCAGATTAAAGATTTATGAGTTGATGTAACAGTAAGCTTTAATTGTAAATGCAAGCTTGTCTTGCTTTTGAGGTTAGGATACCTCAAACCCGTCTTAGCAGGGTCTAAGAAAACCAGGTAGGTTCCTGGATGCAGAGTAGGTGCTCTATATATCAGTAGGTGCTGATTTTACCTAACGGTTGTAGCTGAACCAAAACTAATACAAAAATATTACAAAATTATATGGTGTTGTGTTCTTTTGTGTTATGGTTCTTGATGATTTAAATGCTATGATATGTGAATGATGAAGTTTTGATTATGTTATTGGTAGAGTAATAGCTAACTGTGATAAGCTAAGAAACATTCAAATTGGCTTCACACTGATTCACCCCCCCCTCTCAGTGTCTACAATAACCATTATTTCTCCATATCGTGTTCCCAATGACACCTCTCTATAGCAATGCATAAATCGACCTCTCCACAATTTGTGATCTTAGCTACATGCCATTATTTGTATTTGCTTATAGTTGTCGTGAGTCCATGATATTCATGCAAGAAATGAATTATTGTAGAGGAGGACTTATCAAACCAGTCTTTTTAATTTCATTTTGACGAAAAAAGAGTGGACATTGGTATCGAGGTTCACATAGATAGTAGGCATAAAGTTTTGATCTCGTTTCGGCCCTAGTAGTAGAGTAGTAGTTGTTCTTTTCTGTTATAGTCGTAGTTGTTGACACATTGTCACACTTTAGATTCCAGCCCCAAGTGACTTGGTAGTCAGAGTCACATCTCGATGGCTAGTGCCTCGTAGTCATCAATGATTTCTGGCCATCTTGCACAACTAAACAGTGAGTGCATGACATGAATGGGTGAGTGATTATAATTTATCATATTTCCAATATTTTGAATGATGAGTTGAACTTTATAGCATAGGAATTTCAACATATTGACAAATTTATATGGATGGGTAATTTCAAATGTTGCCCTTCTTTTGAAATGTTGATATAAATTATGCCCCTCTTGATTGGAAGGGTAAAATTCAGATTTTAATTTTGTTTTGAAGGGCAATTTTAACTTTACACTTTTGGGAAGGGCTAGAAACCTTGGGAAGGGCTATGAAGGGTTCAATTTTGAATGTTGCTTGTGAGTGGCATACTTCAATTTTTGGAGGTTCAAGTTCCCAACAGAGTCGACAGCCTCTCCAATTTTTGACATCCATAAAGGTTGATATGTTGGACGCGGACCGCGGTTGCGTCAACCTCTCCAAATTCCCACACTAGACAAGTCGATGCCCTTGGGGGATTCTCAAGTTCCTAGACGAATCCCACAGGGTTGGAATTTGACGACCTGTCACAAGGCATTTTTCCCGTCAAATACAGCTAAACAAAATATGAAACCCTCTATCTAAATGGGTAATTAAGTAATAGAAATGTTTTTTTTTACGTTTAACTATTTTTGTAAAAAGTAATTACATTCATTTGGGTTGTTTAGCTAAAGCCAGGAGGGGCCAAGGTCTAGGGTAATGTCTACGCAGATTTGGTCTTTATGTGAATTTACTCACACTACCCAAGTCCCAAGAGTTAATGACAGAATAAACTCCTTTTGCCATCTCCAACTACCACTTCCTTTGCAGATTGCATGTTCATGCATGATGGACGGTAATGGACTCGAGTCTACTAGGAAACATCAAGCTCAAATTCCCACAGTCCCAATGCAACATCAATCCAATAGGAAGAAAAGCTAGTGATTCATCCCATGTTTAGAATTAGTATTTTACAACTTTATACTCAACTCTTTAGAAACAATCGTGAAGGAAAATGGTACACATCATATTTATTGTGAGATCTGGCCTTAATAAAATATAATTTAGATGAGTGTATTGTTAAAGGTATAGAGTTTTATATATTTAAGAGATATGTTGTGTTCACTCATGGTATGATCTAAATTTGTATGTTTATTAAGTATATTTACAATTCCTGTGGTGCCTTGTTTAGATACTGAGATTTGCATAAAACTAGAATGAGTTGTTTCTATTGGTTTTGTGTTGTTCTGTCCTTGATGGTGGAAACTGTGTTTGTTGTAAATAAAAAAACAGAACCAGGTGTTGGAGGGAAAAATGCAAATCCAAAGCCTTTGGGTGTTGTTGGAGTGAAAAATGAAAACTTGCTGCCAGTGCTTATTTTTTTAATAAAACTTCATTACTGAAGGGTCATTTTTTAATACAACTTTATTACTGAAGAGTCATTTTTTTACCAAATCGTTATATGACCGGGAAGATAAACATTCACAACGTCACAATAGGGAAGATAAACGTAAAAAAATTGGTTTGAAGGGTAGCTATGAAATGAAATTCCAACCCTCTCCAAATCTCCGCCACTCAACAAGGTTTATGTGTTGGAGGTTCCTCAAGTTCCCAAGGAATCCGGCAGCGTTTACAATCTCCAGACCCAGCCAGATCGATCTTTTGTAGGTTCCTCAAGTTCCCAAAGGAATACGGCAGCCTCTTCAATCTCCAACACCCGGACAGGTCGATGTGCAAGAGGTTCATTCAGCTCCCAAAGGAATCCGGCAGCCTCTTCAATCTCCAACACCCGGACAGGTCGATGTGCAGGAGGTTCATTCAGCTCCCAAAGGAATCCGGCAGCCTCTTCAATCTCGAGCACCGAGACGAGGTCGGTGTGTTGGAGGTTCCTGAAGTTTCAAAAGGAATCCAGCAGCATCTCCAATCTCACGCACCAGACAGGTCGATGCGCTTGACGTTCTTCAAGTTTCCAAAGGAATCCGACAAATCCGACAACCTCTCCAATTTCCTGCACCCAGACAGGTTGATGTGTTGGAGATTTCTCAAGTTCCCAAGGGAACCCGGCAGCCTCTCCAATCTCCTGCAGCCAGATAGGTTGATGTGTTGGAGGTTCCTCAAGCTCCCAAAGGAATCGGACAGACTTTCCAATCTCCAGCACTCAGAGAGGTCGATGTGTTGGAGGTTCCTCAAGTTCCCAAAGGAATCCGGCAGCGTCTCCAATTCCCAGCACCCAGAGAGGTCGATGTGTTGGAGGTTCCTCAAGTTCCCAAAGGAATTCGGCAGCTTCTGCAATCTGCATCCAGACAAGTTGATATGTTGGAGGTTCCTCAAATTCCCAAAGGAATCCGGCAGTCTCTCCAATCTCCCGCACCGAGACAGGTCGATGTGTCTGAGGTTCAGGTTTCCAAAAGAAGTCGGCAGCCTCTCCAATCTCCCGCACCCAGACAGGTCGATGTGTTGGAGGTTCCTCAAGTTTCCACAAGAATTTGGCAGCCTCTTCAATCTCCCGCACCCAGACAGGTCGATGTGTTGGAGGCTCGTCAAGTTCCCAAAGGAATCCGGCAGCCTCTCCAAATGCCAGCACTCAGACAGATCGATGTGTATGAGGTTCCTCAAATTCCCATGATCCTAATTAAGATAACCGTTAGAATTCATTGTAGACCATGTAATGCATTCTCAAGAGATAAGCTCAGGGCACAAACTTCAACTCAAAAGGTTTCAATTTACCTGCGATATGCCTTGCCCCAATGTTTTCAATCCTATCCCCTGCACTTTCAGTACCCTTAAATTCTTCATTGGAATCCAGGAAGGCAAGTCATGGTAGGGACAGTTAAGCCAAGAAAGCCATATGAGATTTGGGGAATGCACCTTTCTCAAAATGCGCTCCAAAAGAGGCCCTTCAGTCTCCAGAAGTTGCAAATTCATGACACCAATGCCCAGCAAACGATAACATGTTTTGCACAGTCTATTGAATAGCATCATCAGCTTGTTTCTCCTTCGATACCAGGGCAACTCGTCACTCCTTAGGTACGGCCATAAAAACGTATCATTATCATAAAGCATCTTGATCCCACGCACTTGAGTTATTTTCTGTACATTGTCAAAAGAAATAGAAATTGTGTACAGGTTAATGTGGAAAAATTGAAAATCTCAAAAAGTTTAAATGATTAAGCACTTACAGAGGATTGTTGATGCAACGAAACTTTGATGTTCTTTCCAGGCCGCCAAAGACGACTCGGAAGATAACTGTCTGCAATCTCTCTTCCCATGTCTCGAAGGTTATCGTGCATACATATACGATTTCTCCTATCCACTTCCACAAGGCATTTATTTTCTAGATTTTCAAGCCCCAGCAAACCGTTCCAGCGTGATTCGTCCCATATTCTAATGGCCACCTCTTTCTTATGTCCTATGAAAAAACAGGCAATATCTAAGAAGATCTGTTGTTCGGCTTCGTTGAGTGAATCGAAACTAATTTTTAATCTCTTCTTTATATTAGCTGGAACTTGTAAAAGAGTTTGCTCCCAGTAAGATTTGTTGTTTTTCCCAAAGACAAGTGCCCCAAACACTTTTAACAATAATGGCAATCCATCGCAGGCAATTAAAAACTTCTCTACCAGTTTTTCGAAACCCCTGAGTGGGTAGGGCTGGTAGAAGGCATAGGAGCAAAAGAGCTCTCGCGAGTGTTGTGTAGTAAGCCCTGTTAACTTGTAAATGAATGACTCTTCCACTCCCGACCTTGTGAGAGAACCCTTGTCCCGAGATGTGATCAAAATTAAGCTATCAGAATGTAAGCCATTTTTATCTGGTAAAAGTGCATCTACCTGATCCTCTCGATCTATGTCATCTAAAATTAATAGGACCTGAGAACATGACAGAAACTCTCTTAACATCTCTGTACCTTCATGGATGTCATCTATATGGCGATCCAATCGACTCAATTCCTTCAGAAGTTTAGACTGTAAAGAATGTAATGAGCTTTTGCCATTTTCTCTTACATCCGACAAAAAGCAAGATCTGTTGTACTCTGAACGTTTTCTATTGAAAAACTCTTTTGCCAGTGTTGTCTTCCCAACTCCACCAAAGCCGACCATGCCCACCACCTGAGCTCTTCCGGTGCGTCGCTGCCTTAATACTGTAGCTTCAAAATCTTGAACTTTCTTGTGTAAACCAGTGGGATATTTGGCTACATACAACCGTGTGTTTTTAGCCATTTTCACCAAACGTTCTACGACCGTATCTAGCATATGACCCTCGTCCCTAGTTATTCAAGATAAACCAATATACAATAAGTAAATAAATGAAACCAGAGAGGCAAAGCATCATATACATGTGAATGTTATATTATATGGTATCCACATAGAGATGGAGGTCTCACCCGTTAAACGCGCCGTCCAGATCAAACCCATTTATGTCTGCAACACGGGAAAGAGCATCTCTCCAATTTTGAATGGTAGCAGAGTCATATCGTGGCTTCTCTCGATCAGTTTGAGGGTCATAGTTTTTCTTCATTTGGAGTTCGTGCAACGCCTCCGCGTACACTCCATTTTTATTCTGATCTGTCCACCTAAGGTCAGCAGGCTTGACATGATAAAATACCGGAATAATTGAAACCCCAGACTCCCGCATTAAGAGAAGTTCATCCAAACCCCATTGTGATCTTGCATAATTAGGAGAAAAGACGGCGACATGGACAGATGCGCTTCTAATAGCGCTGCGTATTTGCATAGGAAAACAGAGTCCCTCTTGCAATTCTTGTTGGTCTAGAAAGGGTCTCAGTCCATGTAAAAGTAGACGACGGTAAAGATAGCTAGCAAATGTCTTCTTTGTGTCCGGCCCACGATGGTTAATAAACACATCGTAAGGGTAATCGGTGCTTCCACTTGTGATGGGATCAAGAACAGTGGACAAGGAGGCGGCGACGGAGGAAACGTCAACCATAGTTGCAGGAGAATAACACTGATTTTCAATTTCAGAGTGGCCTTGGGGGAACGAGGATGGATGCGATTGGGATGCCATTGCCAATTGCTATACAAGTAGAAATAGAAAAAAAGTTGGGGAAGTTCTGGATGGCCGATGCGAGTGATTCAATTAATGAGTTTGAGAGTTTACAAAAGAAATTTTGTGAAATACTGTAGAAATAGATAATAAAACAAGTGGAATAGCAACAAAGTTGCTTAGTATCTGCCTCCTAAGAAGAGATTGAAAATATATAGCACTAGGATAATTTTACTATAAAAATATATGATAAAACAAATATAATTACAATTTGAAAGAAATTAAAACAAAAATGAATTTAAAAATGTCCATTTAAATACGATATAGGTTATTGCAATGTAGCATAAAACAAGCATATTCAAGCTTCCTTACATACTTCTAGTAATATTCTTGACTTATGTTATAAAAATATGCAAGTTTCTTTATAGACTAGCATAAATAGGAAATACCTTGTCAATGCTTAGCCTCTGCATAACTTATAACTCATTAGTGGAATTCATGTTGACCAATCACTAACCCCTAACCTTATCAATGGAATCAACACATCGAATGGGTTCAACATAGCATACAATCTTTCCAAGTAATATAGGTTTCATGCCCTTCAAACTCAAGCTATCATTGTTCACCTCTTGTACTTCGTAGAGACTTGTTATGTTGGTTCCTTGAATAATCATTGAAATCTATGTCGAATTTGAATAGAAGTTCAACAAACCTAAATTGGGGATTTCAAAATCACTTGCATTCGAACCCCAAGCTTTAAATCTAACTAACCTTGTGACATAACTTGTCTGTGATTACTCATTTTTCAAATATAAGGTACACTAAACTTGGAGGTTGGATCAAGAAACATGTTAATCACCTAGTTAAGTTGTCGATGTTGAAAACTCAATGGAGATTGAGAATAAAATGTCGATATTAGTGAAGAGGACAAGAGACATGATATGAAAATATTCAAGACTAACATGTCCACCTGATTTATTAGCTATCTTATCATGCATAGTATCAACTTCACTTGCAAGCCAAAGATTTTGCAAGAGGTATTAACTACTAAGGATCTCAGAACCGGTTGGGTACCTTAGAGGAGGAGATCAAGTTGTTTATTGAGATTGAGTCGTACTTAACATGTGGAGAAAGTTCCTATTGGATTGAAGGTGGTTGGATGTAAATGTATCTTTGACGAGAATGATATGCCACACAACTCTCAAAAAGTATAGGTAATTTGTAAGTAAAGGACACTGTAAAGTTGATGGAGTAAATAACAAGGAAACATTTTCCCTTGTTGTAAAAAATAGATTTTCCTTAAAAGTATTATTGGCATCAGCATTATCATGTGATCTTGAAGTTGAGAAAATGAATAGCAAGATTGTGTTTCTACATCGAGAGATGGAGGAAGAAATATGTATAAAATATCCTAAAGAGTTCAAGGTTGTTTGGAAGACAAGAGGCCATTTTTAAACTACAGGATTTACATGGATTAAAAAAATGACCAACATAGCATTAAAAAATATGAACAATTTATTGAAAAGAAATGATTTTGAACGAGCATTACATATACTTTTAGTTAAGTGATGGGAACATGTTAAAATGGTTTTTGTATATGTTAGGGACACCTTGATTATTATTGACGACAAGGAAATGGTTACATTTTTATATTAAGTGATGGCCTGATGTTAAAATGATTTCTCTATATGTTAGGGACATCTTGATGATTAATGATGACAAGTCAATGGCCCCATTGACAAACAATTGATTGTTAACTCCATTGAGACAAAGTTGGATCTTGCTTTTGTGCATTACTTGGGAATTGAGATTTGGTAAGATAGAAGGAAGAAAAACATTTTGATTGCAAAGAACATTATTGTATTCTAAAAGTACTAGCATGGAATTATCATAGTTTGTGAACAATGAGAAAAATGGGATGAAGAAAATTTTTGTATCACATTGGAATTGATGTTTTGATGTATAAAATCTTTGTAGTGAACTCAACATTGCATCAATAACTTTGATGTGATCAATATATTCATGGTTGACCACGATCAATACCATTGGGATCTTATGAGAGAATTTTGAACTATATATAACGAAATTTTTTTTATAACATTTGTTACAGTGTAAGTAAATTGCTAAAAACAATTTTGTGCAAGATTAATTATTTTCTTAATCCTTGGTATAAATTGAAATTAAGTAATTTGAATAGAACGTCATTATGTGATACCTCTTATTAAAATAATTGGACAATAATTTTGAATTGAATTGAGCTTATTATTTCCACCATCATAGGGCATAGCAAGAAATCCTTATAGGGTGATAGAAGGATCAAATTCGTGGACATGAAGACTTTTTTGAGTGAATAAACTTAAGAAAGATTTGCAAACAATGTGGTCTCTCTCTAAGCTTCAGAGAGAAAAATTTAAAATAGAGCTACATTAAGGTAAAATCAAAGGTTAAAAAAATTAATATTCACAAAATTAATTTCATAGATACTTAAATTTATAACAATTTAATATATATATATATATATATATATATATATAAAAGTTCAATTTTTTTTTTTAAGAATATATATATATAATTTGTGAAATTATATTAATTTCTCATAATAAAGATATGAGTAACTTACTTAATTAAGATGTTTTAGAATACTATGGAAGATTTCAGTAAAATTTTATAGACCTTATAGTTTTATGAATCTTATGATCCTATATATCTTATAGAGTGTACTATAGACTATATTGCAATTTTTATCTACTTATTTTTGTTTAAATAATTTTGATTTCTTACATTATTTGACTTAATCAATTCAGATTTATTTATTTTTGCATATAACAAAGGTTTATGATATTATTGACTTAATCAACTAGGATTTATTTATACATTATGGTCAATTAATCACGATTTGATATTTGACATTTAGATGATTTAGAAAAAACTCATTACAATTGTCATGTGAATTGCATTACATTATTTTAACTACTCAAAGCAAAGGTTATGTTTCTTTTCGATGTAAATTATTGGATTTCTTGATTAAATAAAAATATATATAATTTTAATTCTTTTAAATAAAATTTAACATTTCGAAACAATTTTATTAAAAAATATCTTAAATCATTACTTCTTATTCCCTGGAAGGGTCGCCGAACCGAAAACTTAAAAGAAGATGCCGAAGAAGTCTTTGAAACTCTGTAGGTCTCGGGTTCGATTCAAAGGATGGCAGAGCTTAAAGTTCAAGAAAACTTATAAGAAGGACTGGACTAGCAGTTTAAGCGCAAAATGCCCCAAACCACCGGAATCCAGCAAAATGCCGTCGAGATCTGGCAGAGCCATTTTGGCCGAAAGATCTGGTAGAGCTATTTTGGTCAAAATTCCAATTTGGAGGATTTAAATTGTAATTTTGATTATTTGTATAGTCTTAAATTTAGCTCATATGATAATTGCACTTAGGCGCTACATGGTAATGTGTAACTCATTTAACACTCTAACTCCATGTAGTGGGAGTTGGAAGTTAATGTGGATAAGGCTTAGTAGAACTCTATTTGAAAGCTGTTAAATTAATTGTAAGGTTTTATATTAACTTTTAAATTAACTATTAGATTAACTCCAATGATTACACAACTATAAACTTAACAACTACAAAGTAAATAAATAGTTGTTATATTAACTTAACAATTAATTAAATACAAATAATTGAAAAATTAGAGAAGGAACAATTAATTAAATACAAATAATTGAAAAATTCGGGAAGGAACAGATTAGTTATAATTATTTAAAATAGAAAACTTAAATAAACTATTTATTAAAATTCCATTTAATTATAAAAATATACTAGCAATCGTGCGTACTACATATTGTCGCATAGCATAGCATATCGTGCAATTTCTTATTGTTCTTATTCTGCAACCCTGACCGGCTGTAACGTCCGCTCGGCGCAATGTGTTTACTGCATTATTATCTACTCGGATTGTGATTCCCGCGAACAGTACATGCAACAAATTTGCTGTCTAAATGCTGCTGCTGCTTCTAATACTTCCCTGGTCGTGGTCGTGGTCGTCGTCTTCGTGGTGAAGAAATTGTGTGAACCAGTGGGCTGATAGTTTGGGATCTCTCTTTTGATGAGAAAAAATATCCACGTGATAAAGACCAAATTGAAGTGTATACCCAGATGCCCACTCATAATTATCCAGAAGAGTCCACACAAAGTACCCTCGGACGTCTGATCCATTTTTGTGTAAACACATGACAGGTAAATGCAGGCAATCAGTAGTACAGTACATTATAATTAACAAATGAAGAAGCTGCTGCAAACTCCACTGACATGAAAACTAATTTAATGGCGGGCGGGCGCGTCTAATGATCTTACTTGACTGCTGGAGCGAGATAACGCAAGCAATCTTCAAGAAACGTTATTCTGCCCATGTCGTGAAGACTCGAATCTTCTTTAGACTCTGCATAGCCTGGTCGATATGAGAAGAATATCTACGATCAATCCGCATTAATTGGGTCTGTATTAGAAAAAAGAAATACATATATATAGAATATGCATGGCTCTGAGAAGTGATATATATATATATATATATATATATATATATATATATATATGCAAATTACTGATCTTACCGTTCTCTGTGATAATAATAGCCGGCTTGTCGTAGAATTCTTTTACATACTCAACCATTTTCTGAATTCCACGAGGTACCACAAACAAACCGTCCATTCCTGTCTGTGAAGATTATATAATTACAAATCGCTGCATGAGCTGCCTGCATTGGCCAAACTATATTACAAGCTGACTCAGATTAAAGAGGTGGCCAAGAAGTACTGAATATTCATTCATACCCGTTGTCCGATTGGGACTCCGCGGCGCTCTCCAGTTAGATAAACCATGGAATCTGGATATAGATTCTGCGTGAAATCTGGTGAAAGAGTAGGAGTGCTTGTTGCATACAAGGTTGTATAGTAGTTTATTCCTATATAATCGAACGATTCTCGCAGTTTATCGGATTGTTCGGGGGAGAAAGTTGGTAACCGTCGTCCCACTCGCTGACGCATTTCTGGTGGATAATGTCTGAAGACAATTGGATCCAAAAACCTGTAAGAAAACGTGTTTAACTTAAAAGAATGATTTATTTATTTACGAAAATCCATTCGCCACTAGCTCCATTTACATTATTAGAAGCGATTCTTTATTCTTTAATTTTAGACAGACAGACAAGGGTACTGTAGGTGCGGGAATGGTAAAATCATATAATATACTACTACGTACTCACCATCGGTGATTGAATGATAAAATTCTGTCAATAGCAGATCGATCCTTTGAGGAATCTTCCAAGGGTTCATACCATGGTGCACTCATAACGAACCCAATAGACCCGCCTTGAATTTTCTGCAAACAAATGCATGCCCAGTACAAATGCCCTGGCATTCTGATTAAGATCATTTGTCAAACGTCGACTATAATTACAATATTTGGATCAGAATTACCTGCAGCAAGCGCAACGTAAATTAACGATATTGCTTGAGTACCTGATATTCTTCCTGTAATTGTATACTGCAGATGCGTGGACCAGCAAAACGTGATGTGCAGCAACAACAGCAGGAGGCATGAGCCAGATGGCAATGGCATATAATTTTTATTTTTTTAATTTCATTATTATGATGTCATGTGGCCACATGTCAACTCAAATCTAGATACCAAATCCCAAAGCTGACATCATCTTCTATCCACCAATCAGTTGTTTACAAAAATGGCTTTTTAACAAAATTAAAAAAAATATTTTACAAACCCCTAAGTCATACTTTGCAAAACAAGTTTTAATTCTTTATAGCTGCATCAAAAGACACCAAAGTCAAAGGAGTTTGACTTTGATCGATTACAATATACCTGCCTGAGGAAGGTATAAAAATGGGGAAGGCCCGGTGGCCGGTGCGAGTGATTCAATTCATGAGTTTAAGAATTTTAAAAAGAAATTTTGTGAAGATTCGACGTATCTAAACCCTCGTTCATGTAGAAGCATGCTTGGAGCAGAGATAATAAAATAAAATATTTTCATTTTAATGGAAGCAACCGCGTCAGTCATACTTCTTACCGTGTGGGGTCTACAGCATATAATACTTATCTTTGCGTGTGCGGTCTACACGGTTCATGGCCTACAGGTAGGCTTCGCACATGGACTAGAAAAACGCGCTCCAGTTCTAAGCTGACATCCGGGCTTCACTCCAACTTGTGGTGCAGCTGAACTCCGTCCTAAGTTTTCTGACCGAAACATAAAGTTTCAATCTGTCATTTAAGGTTAATTTCTTGTTTAAAATTAGAATTTTATATAAAATAACTTACATACATTGACAAAACAAAGTACACAAGGAACTAAGGCCTGCTCTAACTTTATGTGCCAGAGTATACAACGGAGTAAGCTATTTACCTGACTATTTACACTGAGGTCCACTTGACGTCGTTGAGTGGATAGTTTACTTTGTTAAATCCTTGATGAAACCCAGACTTACAAAATTTGTGACTTACAAGTATTTGCATTTCATACACTTGGAAATTTCTATGCATATTAAATTGCTTATACAGCCAATGCATAATGTTCCATAGCTCTCTAATTAAGTTGATCAAGCTAGACCCATGATAACACTATTATATGCCAGTAAAAACCTATTTGATCAAGTTACAAAGTAAAAAAAAGCATCTCGCAAACTCAGATTTAGGCGCAGAGAGATACGCTTAGTACCAGTACTGGAGCCCGCCCATAAATCTTATGTTACAAGAAAATATCACACCGTCCATGCCATCTAAAGGTTACTTTATCTTTATCTTGGAGGATCTTCTCCAATAATTTGAAAAATAAAACTTCCAATAAAAGTTTAAATCGAAAATTGAAGAATAAGACTCTGGATTGTTCTTGATAAAAAAAAAAGTCTTCTATATCTAACTCGTTGTTCTTGAACTTAAAGAAAGTCTTCCATCTCTAACTTGTTGAACTCGATGTTCTTTATCTTAAAAGGAAAAGCATAAACGAAAGAATATACAATAATCGAAAATCTGAACCTTGTCACTCTTGGTCGACGAGAGGCAGCAGTGACAGATCAACAAGCTGGTCGTGCACTGTGTTTGCACTTCACTGCGTGGACGGTTGACCGAAAGAGAATTTCGATTCGTACGATAGTCAAAGCATGTTCATCTTATGTGACAACAGTATATATGGGTGGTACCGCTACCTGTCGAGCAACCAACAGATTTAATCGATCCATTGGCAGCTAGGGCAAGCAATGGACAATGAGAGCGAAAGTTAGAAAGACATTGTAAACGGCGTGGACAGTGCGATATTATCTTGTAACATAAGATTTATGGGCTCCCTGCCAGTACTGGTACTCAGGGTATCTCTCTGCGTCTAAATATGAGATTGTGGGATGCTTGTTTTTATTTTGTAATGTGATTAAACAGGTTTTTACTAGCATGTAATAGTGTTTATATGGGTCTAGCTTATCCACTTAATCGGGGAATTATGGAACATTATGCAGTTACTAAGTAAGCAATTTAATTAACAGAGAAATTTCCAAATATATGAAAGTGCAAATATCGGTAAGTCTCAAATACTGGTAAGTCTAGCTCTCACGGAAGGTAACGGAGTAGGCTATCCAAAGCTATCCACTCGACAACGTTAGGTGGACCTCGATGCAAATCGTCGAGTAAATAACTTACTCCGTACACAACGAACTAATGCCGGCTCTAACTTCATGTACCAGAAGCATGGATTTAAGCTACCTTGACGTCAGATTAATGCGCGCATGGATTTAAGCTACCTTGACGTCAGATTAATGCGCGCTCCAGAGAGACTCTTTTTAATCATGTGTGAAGTCTAAGCATATAATACTTATCTTTGTGTGTGCGGTCTACACGGTTAATAGTCAACAATACAGCGTGGAATATTATGTCATTGCCCGCGATCTATACGGTTCATGGTCTACAACATATAAAATTAATCTTTGAGCGCGGGGCCTACATGATTAATGGCTAACAGTACAGCGTGGAATATTTATGTCAGTGCATGTGGCATTCACAATGTTTTCAACTTACACTTTGCTTTTCCTTCTTGGATTACAACGTGACATGTATACATGGATTAAAAGGACAAGAACCTCTAAAAAGGATAGGGGAGGGACGCCCATAGTGGTTCACCCTCCATGATGTCATTACATTGATCTCAATCGAAAATATGGCATGGGATCATTGGAAAAACATGGGGTCATTGGAAAACCTGCCATGTGTTGGTGGTCGGGTTTTTACTATGAGAGGTCATCTTTTTAGCCTGGGTTTATGTGAGGGTTATGGAGGAAATTTGTGCCTAATGTTATTTGCACAGGCTTTATGTTAGGGCTTTTGAGGGTATTTGTGCATACCGGGTTTGATGGGTGGTTGTATGCTCTCCCTAGAAGTGGTGTCGTTGGGTCTGTTTGTTTGCTTGCATGGCGTTGAACCATCATTTGTTGTCCTCCTTCCTTGCTACCTAGTGCTACGTCACATATAGTGTTGTGTGCTAGGGTCGATGCCTGGTCTGTCGCAATTGGTGTGGTGGGTTTCCTGGCATGGAGCTTTGTCATCGACTACTATTGTTCGTGTTTGACCTATCCCTAGACTTCAATCAACCTTGGACTAGCTATAGATCTAGTCCCCGATTTTATTGTGACACATTATCCTCGTTTTTAGTGACCCTAACCAACATGTCAGCTACATTTAATGTGCATATTTGAGATTTGTTTGACCTTGCCCAAGGCTTGTATTTAGGTTTTTTCAGGGCTTCAAAGGTTTCATCTATTCTAATTGTTTCAACATTCTTGTAATTTGGTTGTGTTATAGTTGTAACTATTCAAATTGGCATGGAACCTTTGGGCATATGCAACTCCCAATTGTCTAGAAAATCCAAGAATGGCTCTACCCACTTTCCATCTATTGTCATGGTGATTACATAACCAATAAACATACCATGTTTATAAACTTGAAAACAAATCAGGTTTGACATTGTGTAATGCACTAGCAATTTGATTACCAAAATTAATGTGAAGTGTGGGTTGCACTGCCTATTTTATAACCAATTATGGGTAACAAAACTTATTTTATATTAACAGTATCGAAAAACAAATCTTTGAGTTTCAAAGAAGACTAGGATCTAGGATTTAGTAGGTGTCAAAGCCCTTATGGTTTGGAGGCTTATTACAACAAAACATTGTTGATTTAACAAAATCCACATTGGATGTGGTTAGGCATAAGCATAAACCAAATTCATGCCAAACTACAATGACTATCTTCATTACCCAATCTTGTTGGGTTCTCTACATTTTCTTCAACAAAGTAGCTTGAACTACATGCATTTGCATGATCCAAATGGGTTGAGTTGTAAGCATTCCGAATGGTTTGAGTTTCCTGCATTTGCTTGAGGCTAGTTTGCTCCTTGTAACCAAGGAGAAATTGAAAATGCATTGTTATGACTTATCCAGATCTAGATGGAGATCAGTGACCACCCACCTATTTCACTGGCTCAAAACAATTGTCCATTTTGGCAGATTCTTAGTTATTTTTCTACGGTTTTTTGGGTCCCAAACTTACAGGGTTGTTTTGAGGTCCTAAACGATGTTTTTTGGAGATTTAGGGGGAGAATGGATGACTAAAACATACTTAGGGGCCCCATTCAAAAGCTGTAAAGTTCGGATAGACCTTTCCAATGGGCTATTGAGCACCCAAATCAAATATCATATGCAAAAGTTATGACCTCGGGAAGATGATTGTTCAACTAACCATGTTGGGGCCACAAATTTTATGATTGTTCATCTTCTAGGGTTATGTTTTATACATTTAGGGTTCTCACCCTCATGCTTATTATAAATAGACTCCTTTAGACTCATTTTATATTTTACTTGGCATGGATGTGCGTAGCAGCTACATCTCTTCTCAGAGATAGCTACCACCATTCTAGATGCTTTATTATACAGTCTGTTCTATTTCCGCCATTTAATAGAATATTTCATTGCAATATGTTTTTTTTTATGAATTTGTATTTGTTATTTTATTTTGTTCACACATAATTTGATATCATGTTCTTAACATCCCTAGATTAACTGGATAGTTGGAAAAACATATATCGGATTGACCCTCGCATAGCCATGAAGAAAGTGGGCACATGACCAATCGGGTGATATTGTGGGATTTGCATGTTTATAAGGTCTTGGAATAAACATGTATTATCTACAAATTGATTGACTAAGGGGTGATTCCATGAAGATGGGTAACACTTTTTGGCCAAATGTGGCGATGAAAACCTGATTTTTTACTCATGTGCTAGATAGAAGCCCTCAAAACGCATA
>LPNX010615107.1:103186-173701 GCA_001517045.1 Pseudotsuga menziesii
CTATTTTTTTAAGCCCTCGACCGAGGTATGAACCTCGACCAAGGTATTTATATACCTCGGTCGAGGGCTTAACAAGCCCTCGACCGAGATATTAAGACCTCGGTCGAGGGCTTAACAAGACCTCGACCGAGGTGCGTTTTTCTGTTTTTGCTGAAATTCGCTTGCCAAAAAGTGTTACCCAGGTCCGTGGATTCACCCTAAGATGGACACCATCTGCTCCTCCCTCCTATTTTGATCCTCATGTAGTCTTTGGTTTGCCTTTCTTTGTTTTTTTTTTGCCTTGCTACTTGTTTATGGTGTTGTTTTTCTTGATTTTATTTCTCTGTTTGAAGCCTTGCATGCATTCATTCTTCAGATTGAACAATCCTTGCAAACCTCCTCTCATTCGCAATATCCTTCTTCTTTTCTCTCAGTTCTTGCATCTACTTTTTCTTTTGTTCTACCTCAACCAATAGTGAAATGTACTCAATTTGAAATGAGTAACTGTGAACTCTTGCTCTAGTGGAGAGCATTTGTTGATCCTATCGTTACCTTTTTTTACCACTCTCTCCATTAGCAGCGTTAGGAATTACTTGAGTGGTGCACCATTATGTTGGGTATGAGTATCAACTAAGAGTTCTGTTCCATCTGCATTGCCTCCTTCAATTGGTTCTTTAATGCCTACAACATCTTCTTCTAAACCCCCAACATCCACATAATTCTTGGAATTTGTGCAACGTCTGAAGCTATTCTTATTGTTCTTGTATTGTATTTCCTTGTACCTCCTACAGGAGATTATACTGATGTAATTACTCATGTGAAACCTATAAAGAATCAATGTAAATATTGGGGAAAGATTACACAAGAAAATAATAAAATAAAAATTACTATTGTATTTCCCCAAGGTAGGTTGGCCCCAATAAAACTGTTAAGTCAACCTTAGTAAAAAGTCACTTGGAAAATCAGTATAAATAGGAGTCACCCCTCCTCATTTGTTACTCACTCACATCAAATTCGCTCTAGCAGAAAAAGGCGTGCTACTACAGTCAGAAGGAGTGTTTTCTGGGGTTGTATCTTAGAGAGATCTTTTTCTCTCTTTCTTCTTCTCTATGATCACATAAGCTATCTTATATATATGAAGGTTTGATGGGGTTTTCTCAATTGGGTTTCCTAGGATAAATTCTTGTGTTCTTTGTTTTTGTACTTTGTCTTTCTTCTAGAGACCCTATTGTTTATTTGCAATTAAGTTATCCTATTATAATATTGTAAAAACTAACATGGTATCAGAGCATTCTAAGAAGAGGTCATTGCCAAAAGCTAGGGTTTGACCTTCCAAGGCCTTCCCTTGTCTCTTCAGTAGAAAAGGAGACGTGGAAAATTCGATCTAGGGGAGGTTCATCTTTTGGTGAAGGAAAAATGAAATTTCGAGAAGTTTCATTTTTGACCTAATTTTGTTGCTGCAAAAATTGGGGTTTTAAGTTTTGTGTTGATCATGCCACTATTTTGGCTCTACATCACCTTCGTTCAACACGCCTTGATAGGGCGCATCTATATGTGAGGTTAGTCTCTTTAAATTCAAATGTTCATTTTTTACCTAATGCAATGCTCTGCATGCCGGGCAGAGCACTAAGTCCTAAATTTAAACAGTAAAATGACATTTACTCCGAATTGAGATTTTCATTTATTTATACAATAATGAGAGGGTCACTGAAAAATACCTGAGCCTTAGCGAGCTGAAGATAGTCCTTGAATCCTCGTCTAAACCTATTCGAGCCTTGATGCCAATTCGGCTGATCCACCTTACTGACCAGCGAACCTGTTGGCCCTAGGAAACCGACGGGTTTCCTAGCCCCCGAGCCCACGTGCCGATAAACCTGATAGCAACTTCCTTGTTTTTCTGAGTGTAATTCACCCCCTGGAGTTAACCCCCTCCAGTTTTCTTCCCTCTCTGCCCCATCACCTTCTTTTCTCTATTCTTCTGTAAAATTTTTCTCCCGACTGCTCTCCCAAAATCCAAAAAAAAAAAATCTCCCTTTGAACCATTTGATCCCCCTCCTTATACCTCCTTCCCCTCCTTTCTTCCACCGCCTTCCTTCTTCCACCGCCTCCTTCATAATTAAATTAATTTATTTAATTCTATCTTGGGCAGTCCAGTTCAGATTTTTTTTGACATTTGTTATGTATTAATAAATTTTCTTGAATTGTACAATTCCCCGCCCCCGATGAGATGGTGGAAATTACTAAAATGTTTATCCTATTGAATTGTATGTGTTATATTTAAAACCTAACCAATTGTCATAACATTTTACCAATGTTGTTTGTTTAAATTTTATACTGAACGGTAAAAGTAATGGTAATAATAGTATTGTTAGTTATTATTTATTAATAACTAAATAATAAGTACTTAATAATAAACATTAATAATATGCAATAATAATAATAGATAATAATAACAGAAGTAAAATAATAATTAATATTATTAACCAATAATTAATTAATTGTAGTATCATTATTAATTGATTGAAATGATAACATCGACATGTTTATGTTTATTGTTAAGTCCCCTCGCGCATTGTTTCTTAATAAATAAGGTACATTTATAGGTTTGAAATAATTCATAATTACTTAGTTAACCCATCCAACTATTCAATGTTTTTCAATTAATATTTCATACTAGCGTGCATGTGTGAGGTGTGCATGCATGGCCAGTACATGCACAGGCTACACATGTACTATAACAAAACCCCTAAATTCTAGCCAATACAAATAATATTTCACGCAACAAGACCAATATACCGATATAATATGATTTCTTTTGACATTCAGAGTTATTTAACAGTTATGTTCTTATTAATCAGTCAATTAAGATTGGTACCTACCATCACTAATCTGGTATCATAAATGTCCAACATTCAGCAATAATAACTAATATGTCCACCCATCCTAACCTACGTCTTCATCCTCCCTATCCTTCCTCTGCTAGTACAAAGTGGATGCCAGCTGTACTGACCTTCCCACACAGAACCTGAGAGCGGTAGCGTCAACTATCTAGCAGACCTAGCCTCTCCTAGTAGGCATCCGACCATCATCATCACAACAACTTGGGGAGCGTGTCTCAGCACTACCCTCCCACGACCTCGGGTATCAAAGTGACATAGGGTGGGAAATGCATCCATCCCTCTCAACATACTGGGTACATACTCATCAAACCATACTGCGTTGCTATCGAGTTTATTGGTACGTGTCATCGTACCATCACTTGGCAATTAAGGCTCTTCTTCAAGATATGTATTGAGTCATACTTTGTATCACACACTTCGCTATCACATAGCCCCTGTACCCTGCAGGTTAGCACTATGCAAACATGCATTCATAACAATATTAAATCAATAGCTGGTCCATATCATCAACATTATTTCCTTTCATCACATAAAATCACAAAATAATTCGCATCATGGATGGGTGCCCATGTACCACATCATACATATCACATCATACCAAGGATTACAATCAACTATATGTTTTTTGTTATGAAATAAATGAATCTGATGACGACCACTGCATGATAATCGCATAAGTACAATAATTTCGTATGAATGATAATCATCATAACATCATAATCAAAGCATCTACATAGGCATGTTAATCGTCATAACATCATGATCAAAGCATAATATAAGCATGATAACATCATAATATCGTAATTAGAGCATAATCCTGATAACATCATAACATCAGTAAATAATGACATATAACATGCCAAAATATAGTCTATGAAGTATAGTTGAGTCCACAGATAATAAGTAAATACAGTGCAATAAGTCTGAGTGATAAATATGCCGGAGTCAAAATATGGGGCATTACATACACCCAGCCTTCAGGAAACTTCGTCCTGAAGTTATGGTCAAAATAGTGAGGGAAAATCTTGACGCATAGTCTCTATGTCCTCCCAAGTAGCAGATCCTGGGCTATACTTGTCCCACTGGACCTTGACTTGGTCCACGTGTCGACTACGGAGCTGTCAAACTCTATGATCCAGTATACGTAATGGTTCGGCCGTGAAGGTTCCCTTGTCCGAGACCTGCAAGTCCTTCCAATGAATCTTGTGAGACTCATTGGCTATGTAATGTCGCAATACTGAAACATGAAATACATTATAAGTCCTATACAAGTGGGGTGGCAGTGCAAGACGATAAGCTACCGGTCTGATTCTTTCAAGAATCTCGAATGGCCCTATAAAGCGAGGTGACAACTTAGTCCCCTTTCCAAACCGAATGGTACTTTTATTCAGTCGGATGCGTATAAATACGTGATCCCCTACCTCATAACTTCTATCAGTTCTGTGTGCATCAGCATAACTATTTTTTTCTATCTTGTGCTTCTTTAAGCCACTTCCTGATCTGTACCACTTGCTCTTCCATCTCCTGAAGCAACTCAGGCCCGACTAAAACACGATCCTCCAACCTGTCCCAACTGAGTGGAGTCCTGCAAGGTCTCCCATACAATGCCTGGTATGGAGGCATACCAATGGAGCTATAATGACTGTTGTTATAAGCAAACTCTACTAGAGGAAGATATTTCTCCCACTGTGTCTACTGATCCATAACATACATCCTAAGCATGTCCTCCATCACCTGATTCACCCTCTCTGTCTACCCATTCGTCTCGGGATGATAAGCTGAGCTTAAGTTCAGCTGGGTCCCTAATGCTGAGTGCATGCTTGTCCAAAATCTGGAGGTAAACTTAGGGTCTTGGTCAGAAATTATCTTCTTTGGAACTCCATGAAGGCATACAATTTCATTTATGAATACCCTTGCTACATCCGTCACATCATAAGTCTCTCTCACTGGAATGAAGTGGGAACTTTTGGTTAGTTTGTCGACCACTACAAGTATAGAATTATGTCTCGAGGATGTGAGGGGCAATCCCACAACAAAGTCCATGGAAATGACTTCCCATTTAGTCTCAGGAATATCATGAGGCTGTAAGAGACCGGCTGGGTGTCGATGATCTGCCTTGACTTGCTGACATTCTAGGCATTTTGAAACAAAATCCACTACATCGCTCTTCATACCGGGCCAGAAGAAGAGCTTCTTCATGTCTGCATACATCTTCTTCACTCCAGGGTGTGCACAATAATGTGCCCTATGGGCCTCTCTAAGGATTGCTTCCCTGATACCACCTTCTTTAGGGATATACATCCTCCCTTGGTACCGCAACAACCCATCTTCCTCAATATGGTAACCATAATACTTCGACTCACACTTCTTCCCACTCTGAATATTAGAGGTTACCTTTATATACCAACCATCTCCCAAGAGTTGTTCGAGCACTTTCTCCTTCAAATCCACTCTCAAGGGGATTAAGGAGAAAATCCTCGTCCTTCGGTTTAGAGTGTCTACCACCACATTCTCCTTTCCTTTGATATATGAGATACCAAAGTCATACTCACTCATGAACTCACTCCATCGTCATTTCCTAGCATTTAGATCCCTTTGTGTAAAAATATACTGCAAACTTTGATGATCTGTTTTAAGTGTGAAACTTCTGCCAACCAGATAGTGTCTCCATAATTGAAGTGCCAGCATTACTGCTACCAATTCTAGATCATGTGTGGCATATTGCTCCTCATGAGGCTTCAACTTACGAGATGCATAAGCTATTACCCCACCTTCCTGCATTAGAACTGCTCCTAACCCTTGCTTTGAGGCATCAGTACAAACCATGCAGTCTTTATCCATGTCTGGTACCCGTAAGATTGGTGCACTCATCAGCAATCTCTTTAATTTAGCAAAAGCAGCATCACAATCATTGGTCCACTCATATCGGACTCCCTTTTGCTGTAAGGTGGTGATGGGTTTTACAATTTTGGAGAATCCTTCTACAAATCTTCGGTAATACCCTGCTAATCCCATGAAGCTATGCACCTCATGCGCATTCTTCGGAATTGGCCAATCCTCGATGGCCTTCACCTTTTCTGGGTCCACTGAGATCCCTTCTCTTGAGATGATATTCCCTAAGTAGTGAATCTCCTTTTGGAAGAAAGAACACTTTGACAATTTACCAAATAGTTTATGTTCCCTTAAGCAAGTCAAGACTAACCGCAAGTGCTCCTCGTGCTCCTTCTCGTTCTTAGAATATATAAGAATGTCATCTAAGAATACCTGTACAAAGTGGTCCAAGTAACTCTGAAAGACACTATTCATGAGGCTCATGAATACTGCTGGAGCATTGGTCAAACCAAATGGTACTAATACGAACTCATAATACCCAAATCGAGTTCGAAAAGCAGTATTAGGAATGTCATTTTCTTTAATCCTAAGCTGGTGATACCTCGACCACAAATCAATCTTAGAGAAGACTGATGCGCCTTTCATCTGATCAAATAGGTCATCAATTCTTGGTATGGGATACTTGTTCTTCACTGTGGCTTTGTTCAAATCCCTATAATCTATGCACAGTCGCAAAGATCCATCCTTCTTCTTAACAAATATCACTGGTGCTCCCTATGGTGAGATGCTAGGTCTAATTAATCCCAAGTCTAGCAACTCTTTTAACTGGATCTATAATTCTCGAAGCTCAGGGGTTGTCATTCTATAAGGAGTCTTTGAGATCGGCTCCGCACCGGGTTTCAGTTCGATCGTGAAACTAAGCTCTCGTTCTGGAGGTAGTTGTGGAAGTTCTTCTGGAAAGACATCCTTGAACTCAGATAATACTTGGTAAGAATTCAAGGAAGGTCCTTTACTATCGCTCACTGTCTCAACTACAAACAACTGACATCCTTGTCTTAAACACCTTTTATCTTTCATTGCGGAGATGAAACGGAGGGATATTTTCCTCTTTCAACCTTGGATTTGAATATCTCGACCCTCATCATAAAGGCACAAGACTTTCTTCGCATAGCAATTCATGAAAGCTCTATGGCCCTCTAACCAATCCATGCCGACAATGAGGTCATAGGTGCCCAAATTGGTGACGTAAGCATCCATCTTAGTGGTGCATACTCCTAAGTCAACTTGAAACCCCCTTACCTTAATACCTACTGCCTGTTTAACCCCTGAAACCATCTCGACTGATTCAAAATCATCGTGCTCGCAGGCTGCCAACCCACATTTATCTATTGCATATGGTGAACTAAAACTATCTGTTGCACCAGGATCAAATAAAATTTTAAGTTTGACATTGTTTACTTTACCAGTGGATTCTACTACGGTGGACTGATGTTCTGCCTGGTGGTTGTGAATAGCTACATGAATCCGATGAGTGTTATCAGAATTGCTCATGGATGCTTTTCGTTCCTTCTGCCTATTGCTGGTCTGCCCCTTTAGGACAATCCCGCTGAAAATGAGGACCTCCACATCCCCAACAAGAGACATTAGGTGGTGCTTACATGTTGCTGGGAGGAGTCCTCTGGGATGTGTTCCTTCCCCAAGATCCTCTAAAACCTCCCGATCCTCTATAGCAATTGCCCTGTGTTCGTCCTCGGTTCCCATGGTTTGTTGACGAAGCCTGCGATACTGAGTTAACTGAAGTGTTACCTCTTGGGGTGAACCTGTTACCATAAGGAGGAGGTCTGGATTGTCCTCCTTTGAAGTATGGTCGTGGGGCCTTCCCTATGACATACTGATTGGATCCTATCAACTTGCTTCCTCCCTTTGCATCTGACATATCCTCAGCATAGTGAGCATACTCAACTGCCATGGCAGCTGAAGATGGCTTCCACATCCGTACTGCGGCCCTGATCTTGTAGTTGAGTCCATACACAAATCGCTCCGCCTGCCGATCATCTGAGTCCAAGTATGGAACATACTTTACCAGTTCCATGAATCTAGCTTCATACTCTTCCACTGTCATGTTTCCCTGTACCAAAGCATGAAAGGAACCCATCTGTTGTTCCCTATAATAAGCCGAAAGATACTTCATGTTGAACCTCTCCTCGAATAACTTCCACGAAACAGACAAAGGAGTAAGGTGCAATTGTTTCTCGAGGTCTGACACCAATTTAGGGCATCGCCCTTTAGCTGGAAGATGGCCATTCTATCCTTGGAACTCGAAGTATACTCGCTTAGTGCGAAGCACCTCTTCATACCCTCGAGCCACGCTTCGACATGCTTACCCGGTCGCCCTCCTGAGAACTCGAGAATTTTGATCTTCTGCAGCTCTCTAGAAATATCCTGAAGCGGTTCTTTCCTTGGGCCCTGTGCCCTCTCAGAGTTTTCTCGGCTCACCTGTGTGGTTTCTACCTCTACGATCCTCTCAGGAACCTGCTTAGTGTGGCCATGATGGTTTCTAAGGATCTCAGCATCACCCCCATCTCAGGACTGGAGGTTGTCCTTGGCGGTACCGGTGGTGGGATCTGTGGTGGCGGTGAGGGTGGTTGACCTGGGGTCTGTGGTGGCGACGAGGGTGGTTGACCTTGACCCCGTCCTCGACCTCGACCTCGACCTCTGCGTATTTGAACCATGATAATTCCTGACATATTCAACAACATTATGCCATTATTATCTCAATCTAATAATTGCAGAGATAAAATTTTAGTTATGCAATGCTTATATTTATGCATAGAGACAAATTGTCAATATTTGCGTAAAACTTGCATAGTCACTTTTATTAAACGATTTCGTCTTGGGGTTTAATCTATGTGTTAACGTTCAACTTGTAATGCTAGTCTCAACAGTGTCTTGTTTTTCCTATTTCACATCCATCTCGCCTCTTCGACTATCAGTCAAAGTCTCGGTAATGTCTTAAGTTTAATACTTGAATTTCCAATAACATAGACTAACTAACGTTACCATTCTTAAATTTTAATGTTATCTATATTGTTAGGTTTAGAATTAATATTCAACTTCAATCACTTAAAATTTAAATGCTATGGCTAAATATTTAATGTTACATTAAAGCAAAATAACATTAAATATTATATTTAATTAACCTAACCTCTATTTTAATCATACAACTTGTCTTAGCTTAATTAAAGCTAACATCTAAAATAGATGAATTATAACGCAATAAAATTAGTTAACTTAAATAAAACTTATACTAATATGTTAATATATTAATAAGTTTCAATGTTAAATAATAATAATAATAAAATTTTATTAAAAACTTCCTCCAAAATAATAAAATAATAATAAAATAAAATAAAATAAACTTGAACTATAAATAAATACTAAATTATATAATTTTATTTTAAAACTTAATCCATACTTACAATTGATTTCATTAAAGCTTAAAAGACAATAAAACCAACCAATCAAAGGTTTCATGTAAATCATGTCTTATTACCAATTATGAAGTATGAACGGAATTTCCAATGTCAACCATTCTCCTTTACTATGTGGCCATTTTTAGGTTTATCACCTTTCAAATAATGCTAACTTTTGATAATAAGAATTTATGCATAGTGATAATGTTATATAAATGATGAAAATTTTCAATCAGCTCTTTGAAAGAGTTTACAAAATTCTTTGAAATGCATAAAAGTTATTAATTGAATTTTGAATGAATGTTTAAAACATGTCATCAAAATCATTTTTGGTTTGGGATAAATATTATTGTTCACAAAATTTAATTGAAGCGATATTTCAAAATTATAAAATAATCAAATTTTTTTTTTTTGTTAAATTTAATGGATTCTTTCTTCAAAAGTTTGGGAGGGTTTCAAGAATAAATATTTAATTGTCAGGCACAAATCTAATCAATACTAAGTTTTACAATTATCCTAACTAAAACAATTAAATATAAAGTTACCTCCACCTTCCAGAAGGATTTTCATTTTGAAACCCACTAAAGTGATCTGTGTTTTTCAAAGATTGAGCTAGGTAAATTAGAGGCTTTTCCTACATTTTAAATCCATTGTAATTATTCTGTTTCCTTTCCTTTTATAATATAATAAGGGCAATCCAAATCCTACGGTAATTGCTTTGGATATTATTAGATTTTAGTCGCAATTACCAAGTTAATTGTAATAGTTAGCTAATTATGTGGTGAAGTTAGCTATTCTTTTTATTCTCTAAAATTGTCATTATTTCAATTTAAAAAAAAATGACCTGAGGCATGGTGATGCCTCGTCAATAATATTATTTCCTCTCTTTAGCAGTATGTTGGGCTTACTTCCATAGAGGATATATTATTTCCCCTCTTTAGCGGTCTACGAAACTGGGGTTCGAATCCCTGGGTACCAATACTTTATGCCTTTTCGGGTGAAAAGGCCCCTTTCCGATAACCAGTGGCTCTAAGGATAAAAGCATGTGTCGTCGTGCTAGTACTAGTAAGGTGCCCTACCTTATTGACGCGAAGGTATGGTGCATGCAAGCCACACAGCACATGCATGAGGATCCCCTTGCATGAAGCTCACGTGCCGGTAATCCACGAGCCCTGAGCTGAAATAAGGATGGTTGTTAAAAAGGTAATACCCCTTCCACGCCCGTGTGCCAATGCCTCATTTTTTTTAATCGCCTCCAGATGGAGGAGCTCTGTCTTTCCAAGTTCTTATTTGCAGACATGAATAATGCCGGAGATGCTGTTCTTCCTCCGAACAACTCTGTAGTGCTCTGGAAAATCTGGAGGACACGGAGGTTCATGGAAAATCGATTTCATTAAGGAGAGGCAACAAACTGAACCCTGGAGGACGACTTGAGTGTGTGGGAAACCGAACTTACTTGGAGGGATCACCTTCTTCATTAAGGGGCCGAGTTATTTGTGTAGAGGTTGCATTAGCTTGTGGGGAGGTTCATTTGCACTAGGTGCATTCTCTTGGAGAATAAATACAATGAGGAACAGCTCCAGCAATCTCCTATGCATGAAGCGTTTTTGAGGAGAAGGGCGATGCCAATAAAGAATCAAGGACGATGGCTCACCTTGGCAGCGTGGAGTATGGGGTAGAGGTCCTGGGGTCGAACCCGTGGCCTCTCCCTTGTCTACGCTATTTTGAGTACAGTGATGGCGTGTTGGTAGCGCATGGGTGATACGGGGCATAGATCCTGGTTTCAAATCGGCAGGCCTCTCCCCAACCTACGCGATTTTGAGCAAGGAGAGAGCTCTTCCCCCTCGTCTTCACACGCAGTTAAACTTTTGATTATGTAGATTATGCAGTAAATAAAGTCCTAGTTTGTCCCATAGTTTACCTAGCACCATTTATTTTAATGATCCAGTAAATTATGCTAATGATTATGTTCTTTATCCAGCAAAAGAAGCAATATTTTTTTTTTCTGCAGTCTTTTAGCGTAAACCGACTTAATTAGAGGATTTTCACATGGCAAAATAAAAAAATAAAAAAAACTGTGCGTTGCAGGATTTTGGAGGAGCCACAATTTTATGAGTCCAGGTTTTGAATCTTCCTATCTTTCTTTTTCCATTTGGTATTTAGTTTGTTCACATTAATTTCTACTGGTTTATAGGTGGGACATCTCTAATGGCTGGAGAATTCTAATGAGTAAATTATATTGGTGTTTTAGTATGTAGTTCTGCAAATTCGTGGTTTATGGTTTCTCTAATCTATTTCCCATAAAATCTGTTTAATATTTCCACTAAAATTGTTGCACAAGCTAGGAGCAGGTTGTGTGGCATAGTATCTTAACAGTTCTTTTGCTTTCATCTATGCTTTTAATTAGCACAGTCGGTGAACACAAGGATTCTGAGAAAGAAATCTGCGATATTGATGCGCTGATCCCAGTTTAAACACACAGATAATGTTATATATATATATTTAAAGCTTTTAACTGTATTATGAGGGAAGTCTGCGGATTGGAACCCGCGTACTCATTGTTTAAGGCAAGACTTCCTAACCGTTTGGTTAACAGACAGGAGGAGCGGGTTGTGAGGAATAATGCACGAAAGGAGGCCTAAGTTCTCTCCATAATCAGTGGGATACTCACGTTGAGAATGATGCTGCTGAGCCCATTTTAAACACATAGATGATGTTTTATACATAATCTTTTATTTTATATATATATATATATATATATATATATTTTCCTGTGTGTTGACATTGATGCTGAAGGTAATAGAGTTTGTTTCCATTCATTTTCCTGTCCATGTGTTGAGTAGCTTCAACTTCGCCAATTCCGTGCTTGGCTGCCCATGCGTTGCAATCTTTATCAGTGGCCTTAACAAGCAGGCGCGTTGGTTAAAGCATTTGCAAACTGTATTTCGTTCATTTTACCTATCGAATTTTAATATATTTCAAGGAATTGGCCACACTGTTTTTCTTTATCTAAAATGCTAAGGAAGTTTTCAAGTTTCCTGGATTTAAATTTTATTATTTATGTATATATATATATTTTTTCATTCCACATATCAATTACGAGCCCTCTGGTTCCAGATTTGGAACCATGGCTCTGATACCATTCTGTAGTGCTCTGCTTGCCGGGAAGAGCACTAAGTCCTAAATTTAAACAGTAAAATGACATTTACTTTGAATTCAGATTTTCATTTATTTATACAATAACGAGAGGGTCACCGAAAAATACCTAAGCCTTAGCAAGCTGAAGATAGTCCTTGAATCCTCGTCTGAACCTGTCCAAGCCTTAATGCCAATTCAGATGATCCACTCTGCCGACCAGCGAACCTGCTGGCCCTAGGAAACCGACGGGTTTCCTAGCCCCCGAGCCCACATGCCGATAAACCCGATAGCAACTTCCTTGTTTTTCTGAGTGTAATTCACCCCTTGGAGTTAACCCCCTCCTTCAGTTTTCTTCCCTCTCTGCCCCATCACCTTCTTTCCTCTGTTCTTCTATAAAAATTTTCTCCCGACTGCTCTCCCAAAATCCAAAAAAATAATAATCTCCCTTTGAACCATTTGATCCCCCTCCTTATACCTCCTCCCCCTCCTTTCTTCCACCGCGTTCCTTCTTCCACCGCCTCCTTCATAATTAAATTAATTTATTTAATTCTATCTTGGGCAGTCCAGTTCAGATTTTTTTTGACATTTGTTATGTATTAATAAATTTTCTTGAATTGTACAATTCCCCGCCCCCGATGAGATGGTGGAAATTAATAAAATGTTTATCCTATTGAATTGTACATGTTATATTTAAAACCTAACCAATTGTCAAATTTTTTTACCAATGTTGTTTGTTTAAGTTTTATACTGAACGATAAAAATAATGGCAATAATAGTATTGTTAGTTATTATTTATTAATAACTAAATAATAAGTACTTAATAATAAACATTAATAATATGCAATAATAATAATAGATAATAATAACAGAAGTAAAATAATAATTAATATTATTAACCAATAATTAATTAATTGTAGTATCATTATTAATTGATTGAAATGATAACATCGACATGTTTATGTTTATTGTTAAGTCCCCTCGCGCATTGTTTCTTAATAAATAAGGTACATTTACAGGTTTAAAATAATTCACAATTACTTAGTTAACCCATCCAACTATTCAATGTTTTTCAATTAATATTTCATACTAGCGTGCATGTGTGAGGTGTGCATGCATGGCCAGTACATGCACAGGATGCACATGTACTATAACAAAACCCCTAAATTCTAGCTGATACAAATAATATTTCACGCAACAAGACCAATATACCGATATAATATGATTTCTTTTAACATTCAGAGTTATTTAACAGTTATGTTCTTATTAATCAGTCAATTAAGATTGGTACCTACCATCACTAATCCGGTATCATAAATGTCCAATATTCAACAATAATAACTAATATGTCCACCCATCCTAACCTATGTTCGCATCCTCCCTATCCTTCCTCTGCTAGTACAAAGTGGATGCCAGCTGTACTGACCTTCCCACACAGAACCTGAGAGCGGTAGCATTGGCTATCTAGAGGACCTAGCCTCTCCTAGCAGGCATCCGACCATCATCATGACAACAACTTGGGGAGCGTGTCTCAGCACTGCCCTCCTACGACCTCGGGTATCAAAGTGACATAGGGTGGGAAATGCATCCATCCCTCTCAACATACTGGGTACATACTCATCAAACCATACTACGTTTCTATCGAGTTTATTGGTACGTGTCATCGTACCATCACTTGGAAATTAAGGCTCTTCTTCAAGATATGTATTGAGTCATACTTTGCATCACACACTTGGCTATCACATAGCCCCTGTACCCTACAGGTTAGCACTATGCAAACATGCATTCATAACAATATTAAATCAATAGCTGGTCCATATTATCAACATTATTTCCTTTCATCACATAAAATCACAAAATAATTCGCATCATGGATGGGTGCCCATGTACCACATCATACATATCACATCATACCAAGGATTACAATCAACTATATGTTTTTGTTATGAAATAAATGAATCTGATGACGACCACCGCATGATAATCACATAAGCACAATAATTTCATATAAATGATAATCATCATAACATCATAATCAAAGCATCTACATAGGCATGTTAATCATTGTAACATCATGATCAAAGCATAATATAAGCATGATGACATCATAATATCGTAATTAGAGCATAATCCTGATAACATCATAACATCAGTGAATAATCACATATAACATGCCAACATATAGTTGAGTCCACAGATAATAAGTAAATACAATGCAATAAGTCTGAGTGATAAATATGCCGGAGTCAAAATATGGGGCATTACACCTAACTCCTGCTAGGGTTTCTGGTTTAGATCTACAGATAAGATGATTGGAATGAAGGTTGAAGATCATCTTGATGGGGCTACAAACTTCATATCTTGGATTTGTAGGGTTCTTCTCATCCTAGAAGAAAATTATCTCTTAAAGTTTGTCAGTGAGAAAGTTCCAGAACCAAAACTAGAAGAAGACAAGTCCTAATGGAGGAAGTGTGATGCGAAAGCAAGAAGGATTATGGTGGACTCAGTCAAAGATCACTTGGTTCCGCAAATATCAGAAAAAAAGACAACTAGAAATATGTTCAAGACCTTGAATAAGTTATTTTAACACAGTAGAATCAATGTGAATCTCACATTGAGGAACCAACTGTCAAATATGAAGATGATTAAGTCTGAATCAATTTCCTCATATTTCATGAGGATCACCGAACTTCGAGACAAACTAAGGACCGGTGGAGATAACATTGAAGAAAAGGAACTTGTCATGACCACTCTAAATGATCTTCCACCATATTGGGACTCCTTCATCCAAACCATAAGTGGTCGAACCAAGCTTCCCAAATTTGACAGGTTATGGGGAGATTGCACCCAGGAAGAGACCAGGATTGTAGCAAGACAAAGAATCAATGGTCCTCAAGTTGAGGAGAATCAAACCTTCATTACTCATGCCAACAAAAGAAATAGAAAATGAAGGAAGTTTCACAAAAAATAGCACCAATATAGGAGACAAAGTTATTCTCTAGATTGGAGGGAGAAGAAGAAGGATTTATCATGCATACAATGCCATAAGTGCAAGAAATATGGTCACTTTGCAGACAAGTGCTTTAGTAAAAAAAAGAGGAAGCATGAAGCTTCAACAAATAATGTGGAAGAAAGTCATCAGCAGAAGAAACAAATAAATGAAGATCACACATAATTCTTCTTCATATCAACATTATCAAGTATTGTTCCCACCACTAGTGATACATGGCTTATAGATAGTGGTGCTTCTAAAAATATGACTGGTTATAAAGAGAACCTTTCAGAAGTTGTTGAGAAAGAATCCCATATTTGTGTTGTACTTGGAGATGATTCCAACTACATTGTAAAAGGATTTGGATCTACCTCTCTTCAGTTAGAATCCAACGAATCACTACATATGAATGACGTGCTTTATGTACCTGGTATGAAAAGAAACCTTGTCTCCATCTCCGCCTTAGAGGACAAGGGATATAGAGTTACATTTGTAGATGAGAATGTGCTAGCATGGAAAAAGAATTCTAGCATGAACAAAACAGAAGTGATTAGTGTAAGGGAGGAAAGATTCTATGGTTTGAGCACCTTACCAACTCAAGCTTTAGTTCATGAATCCACCAACATTAATGAGTTATGGCACATGAGACTAGCTCATCTAAACTATCAAGCTCTCCCATCATTGAGGAACACGGTGACAGATCTACCAATGCTTCATGTAAACCATGATGGTATATGCGGAGGATGTGCACTTGGCAAGAATACCAGGGGTTCCTTTCCAAAAACTGAAAGCATATCTAAGGGAATATTGGATCTAGTTCACTCTGACTTGTGTGGACCCATAATTGTTACTTCATTGGGTGGTTACAACTACCACTACTACATCTGGATCAATTTTCCCATGAAAGTTTGCCATGAAAAAGTTAAAATCACATTTTTCATGGAAAAATAGTTTAATTTTTTGGAAAATTTTGAAAATGAACCCGAGGATCATTGCTCTAGCAACGTTATTATAGCAATAAAATTTCGTTGGAAAAGCGACAAAAATGGCATTCGTTGGAATAGTGATGAAAACATGCCATTCGTTGGAATACCGACGAAAAAAGTTGACGTTCGTCGCGATAGCGACGTTCTTGAACTATATCGATGAAGGTTCGTTGCTATTGTGACAAAAGTTCAAGTACATCTCTAAAGTGACGAAAGGTCAATAACATCGCAATAGAAATGAAAGTATTAATGTTAAGTGTTACATGTTAAATGATTGAAGGAAATATGTGTATCAGGTGTTAAGGATTATAAGTCACTATGATTAAGGATTAAAGTTATATATTATAGGTGTTAGGGGTTATGAATTCATGGTCATAAGGGTTAGGGTTTACATGGATTTAATGATATATTATAGGTTAATATGGGTTGGTGGTAAGTGGATATAGGGGATAAACGTGATATGGCTTATGTATTAGTGGTTACATAAAGGGTTATGAGGGATAATGGTTATTATTATTAGTCTTAGGTGTTTGAATTAATAATGTTTAAGGATAAAGGTTACGAGGGATAGTGGTTATGGTTATAAGAGTTAGGTGTTGTGAAAAATCATCTTCAAGGAATAGAGCTATAAATTTATATGTATTAGTGGAAATATCTTATATGAATTAAGAAGGTTGTCTTATAGGAGTGAAGTTGTTATATGGGATAGGAATTGGAGGATGTTAATCTAGAGTTAGAAATAAGGGGTTTATTAAATTTCTAGATTCTAGATGTTTTAAATGTTAGAATTTATATGACTAAGACATTTTAATAGTTAGTGGTTACATTAGGGGCTATAGGTCATATGTGTTATCACAATCATAGATTAGGGGTTATAGAGTCTCTATTAGTGGTACATTGGTTATGGGTCATAATGGTTATTAACGTGGGTGATTGTAGGGGTAAATGAGCAGTGACAAATAGGGGTTAGAGATTATTTGTGTTGAGAGTCATATGTGTTAAGGGTTTAAATGTTTATGAGCTATAGGGGGTTAAGTATTAGAGTTATAGTAGATATGTTGGATTTTATAGTGGCTACGTGTCAAGAGTCATAAGATTTAAGGGTTATGAGCGAGTAATAAAATTTTGAGGTTATACATATTAAGGCTTATACTAAGTGGGTTATATTATAGGTTATAAGTGCTAGGAATAGATAGGGGTTATATGGATTAGATATTAGGGGTCACATGGGTTCACAACCCTCACCAATCACTTCTAGTTATAAGATAAAATCCCTCTCCTATAATATCAATACTCGTTAAAACCTCTGTATCGACTCCTTTGTATGGGGGAATTCCCACACTTGCACATATTAAGATCCTATCAACTAAGCATTAGACGCATAACTTGTTCCATTAGGAAGAACACCCCCCCTCATATTAGGATTTAGAATAAAGACCCTTTAAACTAATATGCTTATTAATTCTAACTATTATGATAATAACAATTTAGATAATTTTTGTCCTTATAATGGATTAGAACATTATATTTATAGTTTAATAAATGGAGGCAATATATTCTTAATGGGTAACTTTAATGCTTGGAAAACAAGTAACCAAGCTATTCTCTTCAGAAATGATTAAATTATGATCCTCTAATATACTTAGATGAAGACCTTTCTTTAGCCAACATTTGCTAAAGAAGTTCTGGATATTTGGGGAAAATTTTGTTTGGTTTTGAGCTAATCAAGCTTTCCAATGATCAAGATCTACTAATTTGCAATGGTCTTATGAAATGGCCAAATTCTATCTGAATGACTTGTATTCATGTGATTAGCATTAGTGTGGTTAACTATGTCATATCCGATATCCCTTTATACAACTAAATAATACATTTTGACATCTTAAATGACCATTGACCAGAAATATTAGGTCATAGACCTTAAATTGTAACTCTCAATTTTGTCACACATAGCAGTCCCATAGATAATTCTCATGGACAAAAGTAATTAATCTTCAAGAAAAATAAACCTTGAAAATAATTGTAAATCAACAAACCTTGTGGCCCAACTATGTTCCTATGTGTGTGGTGAGGTTGATTCCTTGATGATGCGATGCAGTATGCACTAATGTGTTAGATCACACTATAATAAAATTAATATTCTTATGACCATGACAAAGGAACTTTAGGTGATTAAATTGTTCTTTGTCATCATTATCATCATCGTCGTCATCCTCGTCAGCACCATCAATGTCATCGTCTTCATTGTCGTCAACATCATCAACATCATCATCGTCATCACCATCGACATTATCATCATCTTTATAATCGTAATCATCATCATCATCATCGTCATCTTCATCTTCATCATCATCATCTTCTTCATCATCATCATCAGCATCATCATTATCATCATCATCATCATCACCATGATCATGATCATCATCGACATCATCATCATCTTCATCATCATATTTGTCATCATCATCTTCATCATTGTCATCATCGCTGAATTCATCATTGTCTTCATCTTCATCATGATCATCATCGTCTACATTGTCATCATCATCATCATTGTCATCATCGTCATCATCATCATCACCATCTTTATCAAATTCCAACAAGTTGAATATATTATATTTTAATTTAGATTAAAAGAATCATTTTACTTTACATGGAAGTATATTATTTTAAGTTTAATATATTTTATTTTGATGTAGGCTATAAATTTTATTTTATTTTCATAAAAGTGGAAATATATTATATTTTATTTTAGATTTTAAAAATGATTTTACTTCATTGGAATGGAAGTTTATTTTTTAAATTATGTGTATTTCTACCAATTAATATTGGTGTACAAAATATCTAATCAAATGCATTCGAAAATGTTAAATTAATATCTTAAGTTCATTTTTATAATATGAATTTTAAATTATTTTTTATAATTTGAAATATAAGTGATAAATTATCATTCAATTTTATAATTTAAATTATGAATTTATTTTATTTTTATTAAAATGGAACTTTATTGTTTTAATCTTTTTATATTTGAAATCATGTTTATTTCTACATATTTAAAATGGTTAATAAAATATTTCATTATATATTTAAAAAAAATTATAATTAATTTTATATTATTAAAAAATCATTTTTAATAATTATAATCAATTATTTACAATAAATACATATAGTATTTTATAACCAATTAAACAATAATTTATATCCATATACACTTCAGATATAGAAAACAATATTAATATACAACCCATACATGAAGTCATGAAAACCTACTTATGGCATATTCTACACATTATTATGGATCATTACATGGGACCTCTTTGTAACAAGCCCTTAATGGATTATGTCCAACATGTTGTTGAGATACAAATGCTCTTAGTATGATCATTAGACATGCATTATACAATATGGTAAGAACATAACATAAAAGGAAAATGTGGCATATACCATAATCAACATGACCAAGAGATACCTAAACTCTACATGAATTAAAATCATCTTAGGATAAAACCAATTTTCTTATTTGTGCACATTGTCTTTCTCATTTTCTTTGTGCATGTTGTCTTTCTCACATTGTCGGCACATTGTCGCGGCTCGGGTTTTGGACAATTATATCTAGGTTCACACAATTTTATGCAATTTTCTGGCTCTGGTGTATCATTTTGCGGCTCTAGCGTATCATTTTCTTGGTTGACCATTTCATTCACACCTCAGGGTTATCATTTCAGCGATTTCAGGGTTATCATTTTGGCAATTCACAGCTCTGTGTTATCATTTCAATTTTAGCTCACTATTAATGGTTTCAAATTGGCTCAATGGTTTCGAATTGGCTCATGGCTCAATGGGTAAGCATCACCTCATTTCTGTTGGAGTCATTTGTTACTTAGGTTGACTCACAAAGGGGTTTTGGGCATGCTGTGATAGTATATTTTTTGGGCATGCTGTGATAGGGGTCCTGAGTTGTGAATATTAGACATGGCAACAGTCAAGGGGCGGGTTAAGGCTGAGTTTAATGACTGTCACAATGTTGTATATGCAATTTTAAATTCTCTAGAGACCTTAAAGTTCTTCAGAACACTAAATGAAGAATTTTTACTTTTATTAGAAGTGCAAGTGTTCTAGAATGGCTGAGCATTCTCCAGTTTTATTTATATTATATTACATTCCTTGGTTATTCTAGCTAATAACCAACATTAATGGGTGTTGATTATATTTTGCTCTGAATTCCTCTTCTTTCTCCTTGGTTGATTCGCTTTTAAATTGATAGAGTTAGGGATCAATGGATGCTTCGTACATTTTAGATGCCCATGTTCTGCTATGGCTTGGGTGATATGAATAAGTATCAACACTGACAAGCAACATCCCACTCTTCCAATGATGTGGAGTTTTCTTGAAACTAGTAACTTTGTGCTGCTAGGAAAGTATATGAATACAATCTCTTGCAAAAGAATGTAAATTTGTTGGTCAAATTATATAAATAAGGAACATATTTTTTAAAAAGGATTCAACTCAATGGAACCCAAGATAATCACTTTATGCAATGTGTAGAATTCATGACTGAACAAGCATTTCCTATGACACCTCAAAAGAAAGCAAAATTAACGAATACCCAAGTTGGACAGTTAGGTCTTCTGATGTAAGGTACAACTTATTGTTGATTGTTAGAACACCAAAAAACATTTACATCATTGAAACACGACTCCAAGTTCCAATTTTATTTTGGGAAGATATCAAATGCTATTTGATTTGTTATGAAAAGCAAGGACATTTGTAAGGAATTGTGAACTTGGAGTTGATGTTTTTTTAGAAGTTCATGGTCTATTTCATTTACGAAAATTCACTTCTGTTGTTATGATATCAAATCTGTTATTACAGTGCACATATATTTTTAGTCATAATATAGCAACAGTGAGGTTACCAATCATACAACTAGTGAGTGCATTCTGCTATAATGTAGAGTTATCCAACCATGTACCATATGCCAAACAATTATGTTGACATATCTGTGTGATGCTAAATTGCAAGTAAAATTAGTTTTGTCAAACAGTGATCATTCAAAGTCTAATATATCTCGTTAAAGTAATTAAGTCTAATATACCTAGTAAGCAATGTGCTCTTTGTATACCCAAAGCATAGTTTATAACTAACTTTTTAAATCTTATTTTTACCCTTTTGCAACAGGTTTGAGGACTATAGAGGAAGTGATAGTCTACACCCTTTTGCACACTATAGCAACAATTAGAGGAGGCCAAAAAGAAGGATGTTATAGCCTGTTAGGGGGGTAAGGAGTGAGATTAGGCCACTGTTTAGATTACAATTTAAGGTTGTTAGGTGGTTTTCCAAGTAATGACAGTCTTCCGTAACACCCCAGTTTTGACCCCATTTTCATTTAAATAATATGATGTAAATAATCATGGTGTGGAGCTCAAGGAAAAAGCCCCACCATCGATTTAGTGTTTATGTTTTGGCGATTAAGATTTAGGCCGATGGTGTTTTTATGCTAGCTGAACATTATAACTTTGGACATCATGTTAAATTTGCAATTTTAATTAAAATCCTACAGCCAGCTATTCCAATGAACCAAAATGATATAGGGGCATGAATTTTCCTATGGATAAGGGGGCGATTGGAAGAGTGGGAAGAAATTCGAAATGGGCAGAGCACCATTTATGAGAAAAACATTTTTTTTAAAAATTTTCTTGGGCAAGAAAATACCAAGAAAATACCTGCCTTTTCCTCATGTAGTAGTGTTTCAACTTCCCCTCATGATTTGGACCGTCTTTAATGTTTTGGGAAAAGGGGGGATTTGGGAATTCACACAATAAGAAAAAACCGCTCTGAGTCTTGATCCTTCATGAATTTTTCCTGTTCTGTGAATTTTTTTCATTTTTACGATTTTCCTGTCTATTAGTCGTTTCCTGAATGCGAATGCCCATAATCCGATTTGTTTTTTTGAATTGAATGACCAACAAACAATTTCATTTTTGGTAATTACAGTAGTTGGTCTGGATCAGGAAATGCTCAGAAATTCATAATTGTTGTGTGTGTGTATTCCTTGGATTTTGTTACATTTTTTTAATCCCAGAACTGAGATCGTTGTGTGTACATCCTCATTTGAAATATGAACTGATTTGGGAATGGAAATGGAGTTTGGACTTGCTTGATAAACCTAGTGTGTGAAGGAACCTCATAGACCCATCTAGAGGGCTACTTTTCTTCTTTTCATACCCTAAATAGAACTAGAAGGGAAGGCATGGCCTGAGGGACTGTGTAGTAGAGAAGGGGATGCCTCCTTGTATTGAGTGTGCAAATTTTTAGAAGCCAAGCTAGATCCGATGTAGGTGTCCATAGCTCTTGGATTGAGCTCACTAGATTAGCAGTCAGTCTTTCCACCTCCTTGGTAGCCCAATAAAGTCAACTGGAAGGATGGATTGGCTGGTAGCCTGATAAACCCATATGTTGGCTTGGTTGTGTCTCATGTAAATTTTGGCTAAGTATAAACCATTGTCTGTGTAAGCTTGATAAACCCAACTAGAAGGATGGATTGGCTTGGCTGGTAGGCTGATAAACCCATCTGTTTCCTTGTATGTGACTTGTATAAAATTTGGCTATGTGTAAATCACTACCTATGTAAGCCTGATAAACCCAACTGTGTTGGCTTGGCTGAGTTTTATTGTATCCTTGGCTATGGGGAATTCTGCTAGTGTTCCTTATTCCTTGGGGAAATCATGCCCAGCTTGGGGGTGGAAGTGTTGTTGAGAGATTGATGAGCACACTGGTGTATGGTTGGGTGGAACATTGTAGTGATATAGCTGGTTGCGAGACAAGTTTTTGATAAAGATAAGTATTTCTTGTGTTTCAATCCCTGCTACTGTACTTGTTTATAAATGAATATGAATATGATGAATGCTTGAATGGAATGTATTTGATGTAGATGTATATTTCGTGAATGATGTATATGTGTATGTAATTTTATTTCAATGAATTTTCTAAGTTGTTATAAAGTTAGATCGACCAGATTGGTGATGGTATGGATGTTGGAAATTAGTTTTATAGTTAGAAATTTTCATTAGAAGATCAAAAATTCTATAGATTTAACCTTTGTGCAACTTGTAGGATGCAGGATGCGGGAAATTTCTTTGGAAATTTCGATATCTACATTTTCCTTTCTGTGATTTGCAGGATGCGGGATTTGGAAATGTCGTTTGGGGAAATCTGCTTTCGGCAATTTCCCTTTTGCAATTTGCGGGATGCGGGATGTGGAATGACTTATGGTAAATTTTGATTTCCTCAACTTTGATCTCCTCAATGGTCATTCTGCATGTAGGATGTGGGATGCAGAATGCAGCATGTGGCATGTGGGGTGTGAGAGTGAAATTTTGATATGTTTTCAATTCCACAAGTGAAGCTCTCCACACCGTTGATTTTCTGCGGGATTATTCTCCACCATTCGATCTCTCTGCGATTGGGGAAGATAAATAGTTATACATGGTCTGGATTAGAATCTTAGAGGGGGGAATTCTTGCTTGTGTAGATATTTGAAGAAACAAAAGAATCAGCAATCATCATATGCATGCAGAATCAGATATAGGTAACTCAAGTAGAAAATTTGGGTCGCGTTCTCTCCTCTGGGGCAGGAGGGGACGTGACAGTGTGGTATCAGAGTTACTGGTTGCAGCGTTGCACCTAGATGGGCTGGAAAGAAAAGAGGTACAGTATGGTTCCTCAATGGGTTGAGTTGGATAGTTACAGAGCTTTTGGTTAATACTTCCAATGTATTGTTGGCCGCATGATAGAGAAAATTTTCCATGGGCAGTGGGTAAGTGATCTTCATTTTGATTATATCTAACAGTTTTGTTATCTAACACATTTTTGCAGAATTACAGTCACCTTCAGAAAGGGAATTACAATTCTAAATAGTTGGCTTGATGATGAGGAAAGACGATATGAATGATTATGCACGGGACCCCAATGCGCACGAGGAAGATGCTATGGGGGAAAATGTCAGAATTGGAAATTATGAGACATATTCTAATGAGAGAAGGTTTCAAGATACTCCCCCAGGATTTGTAGCCACCATGAGAAGCCTGAGGGTGGAGATACAGAGCTACAGAGCAGACAATGAAAGACTGATTAAGGCTCGGGAGGAGAAAAATCAACTGAACACAGCCATATTGCACATTTTGATAGACATTCAGAGAAAGATGAACTATGGGGACAAGACAGTAAATCTAGAAGGAAGTAAGAACACTGCTAGAGGAAAAAAGCGATCACCTAGTGGGTCGTCTGAATTTGAAAAATCCATTGATGGTTCAAGCTTTTCCTCTCAAGAGAATAAAAGGAAGAGATCTCCTAGTGGGTCGTCTGACTCTGAAATATCCACTGAAGATTCAGGCTCTTCACCTTACAGGGGTAGGAGGAAGAGGCGTTACCAAAACCACTCACGAGATGAATTTAGGAAGGAAAAGCCACCTACCTTCAATGGTTAGGTAAATACTGGTCAAGAAGCTAAATCTTGGCTTCTGGGAATAAGAAAATATTTCCAAGTCCAAGATTATTCTGGAAATATGAAAACTTGAGTAGCCATTTTCGATTTGACAGGAAAAGCGTCTATTTGGTGGGAACAATTTAGGAAATAAAAGAAGATAAATGAAAGGAATATTGTCTAGAAACAGTTCCAAGAATATTTCAAGTAGAAGTACCTCTTTGATCGATACTATGATGATAAAATCAAAGAATTCCATGATTTGAGATTGGGACAACAGACTATGGAGGAATATGAAAACAAGTTCTTGGAACTGCTGAGGTATGTCAAGTATATTAAAGATGAGAAGGTAAAAATCTGATGCTTTCTGAGTGGACTGCCTCAATCCTACAAAGAATGAATTGAGTTCTCTGAACCTAGAACTCTGGAAGAGGCAATAAGAAAAGCTAAGTACTTCTACGAGCAAAGTAAGAGAAAACCTGACTACCAGAAGGTGTGGAAGAACAAGATGATTGAGAAGTATGATCAGAGGAAGAGAGGTTTCAAACCTCCTAACTTCTGGAATTAGTAGAAGTAGCCATTCCAAGTTGAGAAGCAGCCATCTAGAGTGGTAGAAGAAAATCCAAGAGAACTGCAGCAGAACAAATAGCCTCTCCAGTGGTGGAAATGAAGAGGACCCCATCTGTGTAGGTTCTGTCCACTAGAGAATGAGAATGCAAGGCCAACATACAATATTCAAGAGGCAGAAACATTGGGACAAGTAGCAAGGGCCATACCTAGAATTTATGCAGCCTTAGAAGATCTCTAGGCAGATCACCAGTCAATGGTGGTTGAAGTTGCAGGTAAGATTGTTGAGCAATCTATTTCTATTTTGACTGACCCTGGTTCTACTCATAGTTATATTGCTCCTAGAGCAGTGGAGGTTTGTTCTCTTAAGAAATAAAAGCTTAGCAAGTCATGGTTAGTTCATCTAGCCACTAGAACGAAGAGAAAAATTAATGAAGTGGTGGAGAAATGTCCATTGGTGATGAATGGACTAAGCACTTGCATAGATACAAATGTTATACCAATCGATTCCTATGATGTTCTCATTGGAGTGGATTGGTTAGAAGCTCACAGGGTGAATCTTGACTATTATAACAAAAATTTTGAATGCATGGCTGGAGAAGGGAACCCAGTAGTTGTAAAAGACATACCAAAGGTAATTTCTGTAAGGAATATTTCAACGATGCAATTGAAGAAATTTTTTAGAAAAGGTTGTCAATTGTATGTAGTCCATATTGAGGAGGAAGCAGAGAATGAAACTCTCAAGTTGGAAGACTATCACATGTTGCAAGAATTCATAGATGTTTTTTCCTGATGAGATTCCAGGGCTCCCTCCAAAAAGAGACATTGATTTTACGATTGAGATTGTGCCAGGAGCAGAACCAATGTCCAAAGCACCTTATATAATGAGTACACCAGAAATGTTAGAGCTAAAAATGTAGCTGCAAGAATTGTTGGAGAACAAGTATATCAGGCCGAGTGTGTCTCCTTGGGGAGCACTAATTCTGTTCGTTAAGAAGAAAGATGGCACACTCAGATTGTGTATTGATTGCAGGAAGCTGAAAAAAGTCATGGTGAAGAACAAATATCCCTTGTCGAGAATTGATGATCTCTTTGATGAAATGGAAGGAGGAAAGGTATTTTCCAATATTGACTTGAGGTCTGGTTACCATCAGGTGAGAATAAAGAACTAAGACATTCATAAGACAACCTTCAGAACAAGGTATAGACATTATGAGTTTGTAGTGGTACCATTTGGTCTCACAAATGTGCCAACAACATTTATGTGCCTTATGAATAGTATCTTCAATAGGTATTTAGAAAATTTTGTTCTTGTTTTCCTTGATGAAATTCTTGTTTATTCTAAGAATGAAGAAGAGCATGAAGAAAATTTGAGACTAACATTGCAATTGCTTAGAGAACATCAACTGTATGCAAAGCTGAGCAAGTGTGGATTCTATAAAGATAGAATTCAATACTTGGGTCCCATTATTTCAGAAGAGGGTATATCTGTGGACCCTGACAAGATTGAAGCTATCAAGAATTGTCCCACTCCAAAGAATGTGACCGAGGTAAGATATTTTATGGAGCTTGCAGGATACTACAGGATATTCATTGAAGGATTCTCCAAGGTTGCACATGCTATCACTTGTTTTCAAAGGAATGGGGTAAAGTTCGAATGGACCTTGAAGTGTGAAGAAAGTTTCCAGCGGTTAAAGTATATTCTCACCAATGCACAATTCCTAAAAGTTGCAGACCTAGAGAAATATTTTTTGGTATGTATGGATGCATGCGGTTAAGGACTTGGAGGAGTTCTTATGCAAGACAACCATGTGATATGCTATGAATCCAGAAAGCTGAAGGAGCATGAGAGAAATTATGTCACTCATGATATGGAACTTGTAGCCATAGTACATGCTCTCAAGATGTGAGGCATTACTTGATGGGAAGAAAATTTGAGTTAAGGACAGACCACTGTGGTCTAAAATATTTGTTTGATCAGCCTACTATGAACACTAGGAAAGCTAGATGGATGGAATTTTTATGTGAGTTTGATTTTGAAATCAGGCACATAAAAGTTAAGGAGAATAAGGTAGCTGATGCACTCAGCAGGAAAGTACAAGAAATGCATTTGGCATCTATTAGCATTTTCCAATCAGATTTGAGACAACAAATTCTTAACTGTAATGCTGAAGATGAAATGTATGCATAGATAAAGTTTAAATTACAGCAGCAAAGATTTGAAAAGAAGTATGAAGGTTATAATTTAGAAGAGGATGGAATTCTTACTTATAAGAGTAGAATGTATAGTCCAAATGTGGCAGATTTGAGGAGGGTTGTTATGGATGAAATCCATCAAACTCCATATTCTGGTCACCCAAGATATAAGAAGATGATCTACAGCAAGAAATAAATACTTTTGGCCAGGCATGAAGAAAGACATGGATGTATATATTTCGAGATGCATGAAGTGTCAGCAAGTGAAGGTTGAACATCAAAACCCAGCAAGTTTGTTACAGACTTTGTCAGTTCCACAATGGAAATGGGAAGTGATTTCCATGGAAGTTATTACAGGATTGCTGATGACTTGGAGACAAAATGATTCCATCATGGTTGTGGTGGAGAAGTTGATGAAGGAAGCGCATTTTATACCAGTAAAGTCCATGCATAAGACTGCTGCTACTATGAATATTTTCATCAAAGAAAATTTTAAACTGCATGGAATTCCTAAGGAAATAGTCTCTGACAGAGATGTTAAGTTCACTTCTAAATTTTGGAAAGGATTGTTTGGAGACTTGGGGACAAAGTTGAATTTCAGCACTTCCTACCATCCTCAGACTGAGAGAGTTAACCGAGTGCTTGAAAACATGCTTTGCATGTATGTGATGGAAAAACCATCAAAGTGGGAAGACTATTTACACTCGGTAGAATTTTCTTATAACAATGGACAACAAGAATCCTTGGGGATGAGTTCATATGAAGCTTTGTATGGTAGGAGGTGCAAAACACCAGTAACTTGGGATAACTCAGTGAACATAGTGGTGACCGGTCCAGAATTGCTCAAGGAGATGGAGCAGGAAGTTGTAAAAATCAGACATAATCTAAAGGCATCCCATCACAGACAAAAAAGCTATGCAGATAAGCATAGGATGAACAGAGAGTTCAGTATAGGCGACCATGTTTACCTCAAGGTAAAGGCAAAGAAAAGTTCCTTGAATCTTGGGAGTTGTGACAAGATGTCTCCTAGATACTATGGACCGTTTGAAGCACTTGAAAGAATAGTACTAGTTGCATATAGAATTGCATTTCCTACTAGCACTAGGGCTCATACTTTTTTTCATGTTTCTTTTCTTAAAAGATATGTACATGATCATAACAATGTAATAAATTGGGATGTGATTCAGGTGGAACCAGAGGGAGAGTTCCAAATTGAGCCAAAGCACATCCTTGCCAAGAAGGTCACAATGCTCCAAAACCGAGCAATAGGATAGGTAAAGGTTCAATGGGAGCAATACAGTCCTGAAGAAACTACATGGGAGTTGGAGGATGCCATACGACTGACACATCTATTTTTGTTCAATTCTTTGGATTGTTGAGGGTAGTACCAACAAATCATTTTTGTTTAATGTTGTAAAGAATTGAGGACAATGCTATTGAAGGGGGAGGGGAATGTAACACCCCGGTTTTGACCCCGTTTTCATTTAAATAATATGATTTAGATAATCATGGTGTGGAGCTCAAGGAAAAATCCCTACCATCGATTTAGTGTTTATGTTTCAACGATTAATATTTAGGCAGATGGTGTTTTTATGCTAGCTGAACGTTACAAGTTTGGAAATAATGTTAAATTTGCAATTTTAATTAAAATCCTACAGCCAACTATGTCAATGCAACAAAATGAGATAGGGGCATGAATTTTCCTAAGGATAAGGGGGGGATTGGAAGAGTGGGAAGAAATTCAAAATGGGTAGAGTACCATTTCTGGGAAAAACATTTTTTTTTTAAATTTTCACGGGCAAGAAAATACCAAGAAAACGCCTGCCTTTTCCTCTTATAGTAGCATTTCACCTTCCCCTTATGATTTGGACTGTGTTAAATGCTTTGGGAAAAGGGGTGATTCGGGCATTCATGCAGCAAGCAAAAACCGCTCTGAGTCTTGATCCTTCATGAATTTTTCCTGTTCTGTGAATTGTTTTCCTTTTTACGATTTTCCGATCTGCTAGTTGTTTCCTGAATGCAAATGCCTAGAATTTGATTTGTGTTTTTTGAATTAAATGACCAGCAAACTATTTCATTTTTGGTAATTTCACTAGTCGATCTAGATCAAGCAATGCTCAAAAATTCGTAATTGTTGTGTGTGTTTATTCCTTGTCTTCTATTAGGTTTTGTTAATCCCAGAACTGAGATCATTGTGTGTACATACTCGTTTGACATCTGAACTAATTTGGGGAATGAAAATGGAGTTTGGACTTGCTTGATAAACCTAGTGTGTGAAGGAAACTCATAAACCAATCTAGAGGGATGGTTTTTTTCTTTGCATACCCTAAATAACACTAGAAGGGAAGGCATGGCCTGAGGGATTGTGTAGCAGAGAAGGGGATGTTTCCTTGTGTTGGGTGTGCAAATGTTTAGAATTCAGGATAGATCCAATGTAGGTGTCCATAGGTCTCGGATTGAGCTGACTAGATTAGAAGTCAGTATGTCCACCTCCTTGGCAGCCTGATAAACCAAAATGGAAGGATGGCTTGGCTTGGTTGGTATCCTGATAAACCCATCTGTTGGATTGGTTGTGACTTCTATAAACTTTGGCTATGTGTAAATCACTGCCTGTGTAAGATTGATAAACCCAACTGTGTTGGCTTGGATGAGTTTTATTGTATCCTTGGATAAGGGGAAGTCTGCTAGTATTCCTTATTCCTTGGGGAAAGCATAGCTCGGGGGTGGCAGTGCTACTAAGAAACCCCAACCCTTCAAGTACAAACCCCAACCCTTAAAGTATCTTCTAGGTTTTGTATTTCACAAAACCTAGTACCTTCCTTCCTTATTGATGCCAACCCAAACCAGAGTACTGACTCTTATCATCCCATTCAACTAGTAAACCAATTCGAATCAGCCTTATCAGGATTAGTTAGGTTCTAAGTTCACATAACCTCTAAACTTAGTTGTTCGGCCAAGTCCTTCCTTAATGCTATCCCTGCAAGTTCAATTCCACAAACAAGTATCCGCAACTATGTTCCCACAACTCTGTTTCCACAACAAAGTCTCTGCAACTCTGTTTCCACAATTTTGGATTGCGAGTTGTCGATTCAACTTTTCCAGAAGTTGAATTTCCATAATTTCCTTCCCACAATTATGCGCCCACAACTCCCTTTCTGCATGCAGGTTGCGGATCCAAGTTTTCCAAAAATTGAACTTTCATAATTTCACTCCCAGAATTCCTTTTCCTTAACTTCTATCTAAACCATTGATCTTCTGCAAGATGGATCTGGACCATTGATTTGTTTTCTTTTGCGGATCTAATTTCTGACTGTTATATCTTTGCGGATCCAATCTCAATCGTTGATCTAAGTTTTCTTTTGATCATCCAAGCCACACATAGGCTTAACTCCTCTTCATCAATCCTTATGGTGATCAATCTCTACAAACCCCAAATCTTCAATAACTTTGCATACGCATTAGAAATTCATGAAATCTGAAGTAGATTATTCATTCAACTCTCTCCTTCAATTCATCAGAGACTCGATCAATCGATCTTTGTCTCCTCTCTCTCGGAAACCATCTTACACATACGACTTATCAACTGTTAATAGGAAATAAATCAAACATTCATTTCATAAAACCACACATTCAAACAGAGATGAATTTACACACAGACATTTATCCAAAATAGGAATTTTCATTCACATACCGAAACTGTATAAACAAATTTGTTTCAGAAACTTAGTCCTGATCTCCTTAGGCCTGATACATCTTTAAGTGGACTTACTTGATTCCTAGAGGCCATACTGACCTTCCTATGTGTCTATCTCTATCTTCTATCCCCTTTCTACCATCTCTATGCCTTGTAGGATTACACACACACACACACACACACACACACACACACACACACACACACACACACACACACACACATACAAACAGAAATCTGAAACCAATTCTATTTCAGATCCAATAAACACTCAACAATCTCCTACAATTCATCAACTATTTTCTATTTTAAGTAAATTTCAATCCTATCTCAATAACTCGCTACCATGACTCATTCATCCTCTTGGTGACTCACATAATTGACTCACCATCTATCTAGAATCACATATTTTACATAGATTTATTTACAACGTCATAATTCGAAGACCATCAATTCAGAACTTAAGATCCCTCCTAGGCCTGATTAGACTTTGAACTTGGATTTGGATGGAGCAGGATGCTCCTGCATTAGAATCCCCATGAAGAAAGAAATATGACCTCCACGTCATAGCCTTATATATTCAATATAACTATATCCCAAACCTTATGCTTTAACTGATCATCCATCTCATCATGTTGTGTTGTCTTTTCATCTTCAGTTCCCCTGGTTTCCAAATTTTTTGTTACAATGCTCAATTAGCCTTGCTTCTGCAATCTTCTTTTGTCATCTGTATTCTCCTACTTCTTTTCTTGCTTGCACTGCTGATGAAAATTTCATTCTTTCCTCATGCCTTCTTTGAGACATATTCACCATCAACAACCTTAATTCTTCAATCTCCATGTCTAATCTATTCTTTGACTGGTACACCTGCATCTTCTTTTCCTAAAATTGTTGCTGTCCTATTGACTCTCTACTGCTATCCACTAAATTATAAAATAATTCAGTGCTTTTATCTATTTTATGCTCTTTTCTAATGCTGCAATCAAACATTAAATAATCATATTTATCAACCTTTGGATTGAGCAACTAGTCTTCTAACATGTCGAACTCTTCACTATAATTTATGAAGTTAGAAAACTTTCCTTTGTCTTCATTAACCAACTTTCCAACAGCAAATTTCTTTAGATACTGATCACCTCTTTGAGACAATATAGTCTCTTCCTATGTCATTACCAATTTCTTTCCCTCTCTGTCAGCAACACCACTATCCGCAAGTGTTCTCTTTTGTTTATCTCCACGATACCATGTCATCTCGTTCTTCAATTCCAAAACAATATTCTGGCTTTGATCCATGTCAAGAATACATGGATACTCTCCTTCTTATTCTTTTACCTTTGGGACAACCTCAGAAGGTTCATCACATGTTATTCCTACAGATATACATAATTCATTAATTTCAAAAATATTGAAATTTTTATCTACCATTCACCACAACAAAACCCTATGATTAGCGTCTCTTTTATCTTTCTTTTTAGCATCCACTATCACTTTTAGTGTATTTTTCATCATTTTTTGGACAAAGTGGACCCTTTTCCATGGGATGGAGCTTTTAATGGCATTATTTGTGCCCCTTTTTAAAATTTGGCGCTATTTTGGACGATAATTAGTGTCCCAATTAGTGTCCCAATTAGCGTCCCAACTAGCATCCCAATTAGTGTCCCAATTAGCGTCCCAACTAGCATCCCAATTAGTGTCCCAATTAGCATCCCAATTAGCATCCCAAGTTAAAAGTTGGCTCTATTTTGGACGGATCATTAGCGTCCCAATTAGCATCCCAATTATCGTCCTAATTAGCATCCAAATTTTTGTCCCATGTAGCATCCCAGTTAGCATCCCAATTTAAAAGTTGGCACTATTTTGGATGATAATTAGCATCCCAATTAACGTCCTAGTTTATACTCCCAATTAGCATTCCACTTAGCATCCCAATTATGGTCTAAAAAAGGATCCCATATAATGCCCAGAATAGCCTCTCAAAAAACGTCTGGATTAACACTAGGAATTGCACTAGGTTTAGAGCTAGGAATTGTGTTTAGAAAACATCCAACATAACGTCAACAATCAATGTCAGTGTCAATGTCAATGATCATGATTCATGTAATAGTATTTTTGGATCTTGATTTATCATAGTGGCACCTAAATGATCGTAATCATGCCATTTTTGGATATTGATTAATCATAATGAGGGGTAAATTACCTTAATGTCACCTGAATTGTTGTAATGGCATTTAAGCGTCCCCAAAAAAATTTGATAGACCCTAATGGCATCTGATTGTCCCTAACAACATGATGATGATGCATTATGATAATTATGATAGAGTGTATGGATACGATTTGATAAGTATAATACTATATCATCCATTTATGTGAGGTAGTAGGGTTCCTTGATCAGTATTATCACAATTATATTGATGATGAATATGAAGAAGACAATGATGTTGATTTATTATATGATGTTGATGGCGATGTGGATGTCAATGATGATCATGCATGTGGTAGAAGTTTTGGATCCTACTTGATTCTAATGGCGCCTAAATGTCTGTAACGACGTCTAAACGACCCTATTATCATCGAAATGATTGTAATGACATATAAATGACCTTAACAATTACATGACATGAATCATAATGGTGATGAGTGATTAAGAACACTAATTCCATATGACTGACCATAATGACAATGATGACAATTATTTTGTTAACGATGTACTTAATGTTGAAGATGAGGATGATAATGAGGATGATGATCAAGATGATGTTGATGTACCATATGGCATTGGTGATGATGATGACAACGTCGATGTCCACGATGATGATGCATGTAATAATACTTCTGGATACTAACTGATCCTAATGGAACTTAAATGTTCATAATGACATGTGAGAGACATATTAATATCAACTAAATGGTTGTAATGGCATTTAGTTGTTGTCGATGACCTTTTAGTGACCTTAATGGAATTTGAGTTATTGCAACAACATGGCATGGATCCAAATGGTGATGACTGGTGATGAATTATAATGGCATATGAATGACCCTATCAGTGATGATGACAATGATGTGGTTGATGATGTATTTTTTGATGAGGATGATGATGACGATGATGCCGTTGATGATGTACTTATTGATGTTTATGTTCATGATGATGATGTCAATGATTATGATGATGCTATGTATGATGTACTTGATGTTGAAATTCACTTGTCCTCGACAACATTTCAATGATAAGTTGGATGTATTGCATACATATTAATGAATATTTAGTCCAGTTATTGCTCCAATTTGAGTGTTACTTCTGTGTTCAATTTCACTATGCATGTTTATGAAATTTTCACTATAAAATCAATCTCCTTCATTCTTATTCCACTGTGAGGTTCAATCTAGCATGAAGATATTGTGGAATTAATAATCTTACATATGAAGAGTCACATTATGTTAAAAAACTCAAGTTGTTAATATTAAAAAAATAAGAGTTTGAATGTAGACACCCACATTCTAATTCAAACATGAAGAGTGGGAGGGAATGCTAATAGAAATGTTTCAAATGTAGTGGCATTCAAGACCAAGCACATGAGTTTATTAGGTTGTGGATTCGACACAAATTAATGGAAATTTATCATAACTACTTCAAGGTCAAATTTTATTTTACCCCTCGTTGCTTCTAGTATGTGTAGGAATTATCTATTTAAGATTGTTCAAGGTGATAGACTGGTGAGAGCTCACTATAATTAACCCATGGTTAATTCCTAATGTACCCTTATCTACTCTTAAGACTAGGGTTAATTCCTAATGTACCCCTATCTACTAAGAAATCCTTAAAATAGGTAGATCATTGGGAGTTTACCACAATATCTCATTTTTAATATCGATGCACCTTTAACTAGTCCTACTAGAGATAGGAAGGAATAACATGTGAACCCCCATAGAAATAGATCAATGGGAGTTTACTGCAACTAGCTTAGGCCCCATTCTCAATGCATCTCTAACCACTCTTGGTAGGCATGGATGATATCTACTAAAAAATATTTATGTAGTAGATCGAGGGGAGTTTATGTTAATCCCTATATATTGTGACATTACATTTCAATTGTTTTATTAGTATTGATTTTATTGATTAATATTTGGTTATGCTCTCTTCTAATTTTATGTTATTTTGGGAATTTATTGCATAATAATTTACAACAACTAACCCATGTTCGATTCTCAACACACCCCTCAACTCCTAGTAGAGTTATGAGCCTTGTACTTGTGAATCCCTCAAGAAATGTATTGATGTGGGATACACCAACTATCGCAAGTCAAATTGTCAGTGCACACATAGCCATTTCTAATAGGAATAAGAGGGTTCTACCTAAAAATCCTTGAAGTAATGAAATGGTGGGAGTTTACCACAACTAGTCCATGTTTGATTCTCAACATACCCTTAATTACTTCAGATATGGATAAGGGGGTTCTAACCGAGAATCCTTGATGTAGTGGGCTAGTGGAAGTTTAACATGGATGATCAAAGTTTGATTCTAAATGCACCAATAGTTACCCTTGGTAAGTGTAGGGGCCTCTGCTTAAAAATAAAGTGGTAGATCAATGGGATTTTACCACAAATAGCTTAGTTTCAATTCTCAATACACCTCTAATTACTTCTAGTAGGAATAGGATGTCTTTCCTTGAGAATCCCCAAAGTAGTAGTTCTATGAGAGGTCATCACATCTAACCCATTTTTAATTCTCAACACACCCATGGCCACTCCTGATATATGTTTCTGGGATCTCCTTGAGAATCCATGAAATAATAGATCAATGGGACTTTACCACAATATCTCATGTTCAATTCGTAAAGCACCTCTAGTTGCTCCTAATAGGGGGTAATAAGGCTCTACATGAGAATCTTTGAATCGGTACATCGATGATAGTTTACCAAAATTAGTTGAGGTTTGATTCTTAGTGCATCCCTAACCACTCCTAGTAGGTATAGTAGGGTTCTACATGAAAATTCCCAAGTGTGATAAATTAGTGGTAGTTTACTACAATTAGCCCAAGTCCATTTCTTAGTGCACCCCTAGTGACTCTTGGTAGGTGAAAGTGAGTTCTATCTAAGAATATCAAAATGATAGATCAGTGGAAATTTATGAAGATTATCCCACGTTTTGATTCACAATGAACCCCTTTCTACTCTTTATAAGCATAGGTGGGATAGTTTTGAGATTCCTTTAAGTAATAAATTAGTGAGAGTTCACCACAAGTAGCCCATGTTTGATTATCAATGCATCCTTAATTGTTTCTAGTAGGTATAGAAGTAAGATAACCAATAATCCTTGAAGAGAGAAATCAATGGCAGTTTATCACAACTATATAGGTTTAGTTCTCAACACACCCTTCACCACTCCTATTAGGGTTACAAAGACTCTCCATGAAAACTTCCAAAATAATAATCAATAAGAATTATCAGAATTATTTGAGGTTCATTTTTTAGCACATCATCACTACTACTAGTAAGCATAGGAGAAGGATCTACTAAAAAATATCATAAACAATATTAACAAAGAGGTATACTAAAGAAATCGATAATAATTAACCTGAAAAACCAATAATAATTAGTTTGACTCACATTTTTAGTGCACCTTGGCCATTCCTATATAATAGAGCCTTAAAAATCCTCAAAGCCACACATCCAAAGAACTTTGGAAAACCAAGTTGTCAATTAACTAATGATGTAACTAAATAATATACCAATGTCAAAGTGTACATCATAATGACACCAACACCAAAAGATAATAGCATGGAGGGTAGACTCGAGAATCGAGATAAGGTCATTGAACCCCACGACTCAAAAGCCCAACTCCCAAGCGTTTCTCCAAGAACATGGAAATTCCGTAAGTACAAAGTACATGCAGCGTTGAAAATTGAACCCTTCCTAGCCCTTCTAAAGGGTTCTACTTTCCCAAAAGTGTAAAGTTAAAATTCCCTCCAAAAAAAATTTAAAAACTGATTTTTACCCTTCCAATTAAGAAGGGTGTAATTTATATCAACATTTCAAAAGAAGGGCGAAATTTGAAATTACCCATCCATATAAATTTGTCAAGATGTTGAAATTCCTATACTATAAATTTCAACTCATCATTCAAAATATTGGAAATATGATAAATTATAATCAGCCACTCTCTCATGTCATGCACTCACTACTTAGTTGTGCAAGATGGATATTAATCATTGATGACTACGAGGCACTATCCATCGAGATACGACTCTCACTCTTGATTCTCTTGGAGCTACAATCTAAAGTGTGAAATTTTTTCAACAACTACGACTATAGAAAAAAATAACATATACTAGTCTACTGCTAGGCCCTAAATGAGCTCAAAACTTTGTGCCTACTACTTATGTGAACCTCGATACCAATGTCCACTCGTTTTTCTTCAAAATGAAATTCAAAAGGATGGTTTGATAAGTCCTCCTCTACAAGGATTCAATTGAATTAGGCTTGATTCCATTTCTGCTCCATCCCATAGGTGTATGTTTTCATGACAATTGTTGAACAAACAAATTTGATGCCCTGACCCTGGTTATGCTAGCTTTGCTAACTTGGTTGGTATTTAGGAATTTTTTTAATATTTTTTGAGTTGTGTATTATTTTTTCTTAGGTTCCCAATCCTTATAATTCTTACATCTCTCAAGCTTGGATTGCATGTGGATTTCCCAATATGGTTATGGCATAGTCTAAGTAGTTTTTTTTGTATAATGAAGTGTGCTCAAACTGGAAAAAATACAATAGAATAGTTGTTACGTTACTGTTAATGATACACATATGACAACTTAATGTGTTCAAAATAAATTTTATTGAAAATATATCAATGTTTTCATATAAGTATTAAGAAGTGCTCAATTATTTAAAATTGTAAAAATTTAAAAGAACAGTATTTTTATTTTCTTGGTGAAAGGGTTTAGTTAACTTATACTTGTGAATTGCATTTATATTTCCCTTCATCTCTAAAAGAATTTAAGACCCGCCCTTAAAATTTCAAATTTGATCACTGTACATGTCGATTTTTATAAAGACCCGCCCTTCAAATTTCAAATTTGATCACTGTTCTGCCCTTCAAATTTGATCACTATTCACACTGATTATTCACGAGCTTTTTGATCACTGGATTTCTCCTCACGTAGCTATGTTTGATCTTTCAACTTTTTTCCATGGTGTTCTCTTTCACATGGAAATGGTGGCTTAGCAATTTTCTACACGTCAGTGAAATGTGGCTGCGATTTTTATATATGCCCAATTGAAGTGCAAGCAAACAAGAAGAAGGGGCTGAGGGATTATTTACAGGTATGAAAATGGTTTTCTAGTTCATGAATCTTTGTTTGCTAAAACATAGAGTGGTCTAGAGTTCGAATCCCTCGGGTGTTCAATATCATACGAAATATCTGCACCTGAACATCCAAACCCATCACACAATGTCTTCTGTAGTGGCCTTTATGACAAACACCTCTATAAGCTACAACACACCCTTTAGATGCCATTTGTTCATCAAACCACCAGAAAACACACTGCAACAATTGCAACAATAAATGCAAACCGTGAAGTAGTCAGAGAGGAAGAGCCAACCCAATCTCAAATCACAGATTACACTTATGGGAAGGATATAAGCCACACAATTCATGGAGAAATTGTGTTGGAACTGATATTCAATAGTAGAATTCCTCCAAATATAGTTGAAATGACCCTCAAGTCTCGTCATTCTAAAAGCCTTGAAAACCGTCAAAGCCCTAAAATCCCCAGTGCAAGCATGTCCAAGTGGCAGTTTGCGGACATAGTTTTTACCAAGGATTTATAATGTTTATTTTGCTGGCTGGTTTGCTGAGTACTATGCGGCATTGGGGTTTGTATATAAATTCGGGTTCAAATCCCAAGGTTACAGTGCCTTTAGAGGTGCTTTCCTTTAAAAGCCACATATTGGAGCTTTAGGATTTTTTGAAGAAGACAACCAAAATGATGTAGGCCCAGTTGGATTTGGTTGACAACAAGATTGAAAAGGAGGTGGAGGGCGTCAGGAAGGAATTGGAAGAGAGGATAGGAGAGTAGGTGGAGCTTCACAGTTTGCAAGTGAAGACTGGGGAGATTGAGGAATCACACATGAAATTGACAGATTCAGGGGTTCTTTTGGGGAAGGAGGTGTTGGCGCTTTTGAATTTTGTGGTAAACATGTGTGCTACAGAAGGAGATGGGAAAGTGCTGAGTTTGGATGATGTTCATGCCATTGAGAAGAAGATTGTCAAGGAAGAGATATATAAGCATTCTACAGATGGCTTAGGTAGATTTGATTATGCATATGGAATGGGAGTGGGTAGAGTTGTTGGACACTCTGAAGGGTGTTTTGTTGGTAGTGGATGGAGCTAGGGAAGAGGATATCTAGATATGTTGACGTTGAAATTCGATGGTCTTAATTGAGATGCAAACAAAATGCTAAAGCCTAGCTTTGGGGAGCCTGGTCAGTGTCTAACTTTGCGGGGGAGATCTCTGTTTGTTAATGTTGCTCCAAGGAGTTCAATTTTACCAGAAGTTGTTACCTTAGAACATGTTTCCAAGGTATGCTCTTCCTATGCTCTATTTTTATGTAGATTACATTTGGTTTGTACTCTTTATTTTCCAACCGACAAATTTTAACTACGGTGGTGTCAGTAGTTCAATATTTGTGGATGTACATATATAATCCTTTTTCTCATATTGAAATACTCTATTGCAGAAACATAATACTATTATGTTTCTAGTAGAGTACATGAACTAAAACTATTCCCCATATATCAGCTGGCATGATAGATTGACTAAGACGTTGCTTTAGATTTCAATGCATGTTATTCAGTTTTAAGTTTATTGAAGATTTCGTTTGATCAGTTGTCTCCTTTGTATTGTATTCTTTGGGAATGATTTTGTGAATTCTTGACTGAATTAAATTTTTAAGTGATTTGATTCTACACATTTGTGCACAAGATTACATGGCAGAGGGTTTTATGAGAAGCTATTTAACCATGATATTTTCTGTTTTTTGTTATACTTTCGGGATGGTCAAGTTGCAATGCGATTGGATATACTTTGTATCATTTCCACAATGGTTGCTATGGAATAGTGATTGACGAATTATTTCTTTGATATTCTAGAAGTACCATTTACTACTTTTGCACCTTGAATCATATTTTTGTGATCGTTCTGTTTGGAATGGAATATTGTGAAGTTTCTCATATAATATTGATCAAGAGTGTGGCCCCTCACATTTTTGAGTTATATGTATAATATTTCTACTATTTTTGTGGATTTTCAGTGACCAAACCCATAGCCTAGTGCCAAATGGCTCCCTAGCAACAACAAAATGGTGGTCTATTGCTAGAAAATGGTCATTGTGATTTTTGTATTTATTTAGGTTTAATAGAATTTAGGTTAAAAGTTGGCTAATAAATATCAATTCATAGCTACTAAAATACCAATAGAGACAACATAAATCTAGATACCACCTGAGTATATATGCTCGACCATACACATGGCTCTGCCTCAAATGCTAATATTTCAATGTGTACTGTCTTTGTTGCTCTTCTCAAATGAACTATGTCATCACCAAGGTCATCTCAATGGACTGGGAAATCTCGGTCATGGAATGACAATGATCTACATCTGCTACTGAAGAAGGATTTGAATGGCTCATACTATAAAATGATCCATACTGTATCCCCATAGAATTGAAATGGCTCTGAAAAAGAGAAAATATCCATTTGTTGCATCATGGTAGGCCACCTGCAATGTATGTGATAACAGTTACCAATGCTCATTCTCATTTTTTCAAACACAAATCCAACCCTATGAATCGATGGTATGATGAATAATTCAAATTCCATCATAGACAACTCTGTCACTCCCTTCACCAAAACCATATCTCCTACGCCATCCTCATTAAATCATTCCACAAAATTCTCTGCCACAAGAGATTCCTCTTCATCTCTTGGAGGACATATGAATTGCATGTAGCCCTCTACCACTCCCTAAGACATTTTGGTGTGACATATTTCCCCTAAATTCCAACATCACATTTAACTTTAATTCCCATACCATGTTCACCCATATGACTAGCCTTTATGATGTACATCTACAATGTTCTCTGTAATCACCTCCTTCCCCCAATTCCCTTATCCTTCTTTTTTACATAGAAAGAAAGTAGGGTATGTAGGAGTTTAACATTAGGAGTGTATTTAAACTGAGATTTTCAAACATGGTAGACTAGAACTTCTAGATTACAACACTAATTTGTTTAACCATGTTGTTTTCTTGAGATTCCTACAATTGTGGTCCCACCAAACTATTCACCCAATCCACAAATCGAGAACAACTCTAATTCAAATAATTACTGAACTCATAGTTGAAAAGATCATCGAATATTTGGTAACATTATGAAAAATCATGATGTCAAACCCAAACCAATTTGTGGCAGGTGATTTTTACCAAAAATTCGAGCATCGAGATGTTAAAAAGAATTAGCCAAAATATAGTGCCACAATGGGAAAAAGCATCAATATAGGAGAGTCAAAACATTGTTGAAGGTTTAGAAAATTACAATCATCAACAACCAGGTTTAGGAGAGCGAAAACATTGTTCTCGTCACAACTCTGATTCGAATAATTACCAAACTCATAGTTAAAAATATCATCAAATATTTGGTAACATTTTGAAAAATCACGATGTCAAACCCAAACCAATTTATAGCAGGTGATTTTTACCAAAACATTAGACATCGAGATGTTCAGAAAAAATCAGCCAAAATATAGTGCCACAATGGAAAAAAGCATCGATTTAGGAGAGCTAAAACATAAGAATCATCAACAACCACATTTAGGAGAGCCAAAACATTGTTCTCATCACAATTCAAATAAAAATATTGCAGCAAGAATCAATTGCTATCTACCTACGGTGTTGATAATCTTAGATCCCAAGTATTTCTGCAAATTCCACCCTCTTAGCTACTTTTCTCTATATTTTTGTATAGTTACAAAGTCCATGTTGCATGCCTCTTGTTATCATTTTTAATGGCTCAAATTATCTTGTGCCTCATTGTCTAGCTTTGGTAATCCTATTTCCTAGGATACCCATTGAGTTGGAGGAGAGCCAACCATAAGTGTAGAGGATAGGCTTCTTATGTGGCAACAGTAACCATCCTAGTAGTTCTATGTCAAGTTGCACCTTTTGGAATGGGTATTTTATCATTAAGTACGGGTTGGGAAGGTAACGCCTCCTAAGAGAAGCTATGGACCAACATAAGTAGGGTGCATTCCCAAAAGGAAATATTGAGCCTACATATCAAAGAAGATTAGGTCAGACTTAACAATGACCTAGTAATACAATAAATCATCATATTAATGCACCACCAACTAAATTAATGTCACAATAGAGCTGGATGTAGCTGAATATGAGGATTACACCATTTTCAAGAAAATAAAATGAAATTCTTACACCTAAAAAGTCAGGCATATATTTAACATGGAGCCCCAATTTCTAGTTGTTTTAAGAAGTTTCTAGTTTGATGTGACAAACCCAAGTGTCATTATAAGACATGAAGGATGACATAATAGATACACAGCCTGAATAAAAGAAAACATACAAGTGATTTAGAGATAGGGGTCTATAAATACTTCAAATATACATTTCTCATAGAACATGGACCAATTGGCATGACTAACAATATTGATTAAATAGATAATAAAAACTAATTACTAATTGATACGACTCTAATTGATTTAAACCACATAAATTTCATTTGCAATAATGCCCCCAAATTTGATTTACAACAACTAAAATATTCTATAATAGTGCTAGAAGAAATTTTCCTTTTCCCTTCAATTCTAACAAGCCACAAGAAAGTAGAAAAAATTATTACCAGATCAGTATTACTCCCCAACCTGCATCAAATTTATAGGCTAAATTATGTAGAACATTTGCTTTGAGCAACATAAGAAATTTACAGAAACATGTGATTCATAAACCAAAACAAAGTAGGGTTTGATAAAAGCATACTTTAGAAGAATCCAAACTTGAAGTTGAGAATAAATATTCACGTGCTTCCTGTATAACAAGCATTTTTGCTTCCTCTGGTGCTAATATTGCACGTGCTATCCCTTTTAAATAATTCTTGCCAAAGAAAACTTCCCAGCTTTCAGTAACCCTCTACAAAACTCTAGTAGCATATATTCTGTGTCTAGAAAGGGGAAAGCTTTTTCCTGAAAAAAATGCATATCACGCCACATAGTTTCCCATTCATTATTTGATCTCCCTGGTTGACGACACCCAAACTTGGAAAGAACTAAATGAAGTAGATGCTTTACTCCCTTTTGATCATCATGGGATTTAATAAAAAATCCAATTGGTTTTTCCACCTGCATAAAATAGACAAGAAAGCATCAGGATTCAGAACTACAATATGTAGCTGTTTGTCATAGCCACAACATAGCAATGTTATCTCTAACATATTCCAGTGCATATGTGCAGATTTATTATGTGCACATAATAGCATAGGCTTGTCTCTTTAACAATATCGGTTCTTTTGTAAGTAGCCTTTGTTAAAGTTAAGGGTTAGGTTGGGGTTTGATATATGCAATTAAAATTTACTACATAAACATAACTAAAACAACAAGGTTAGATCCTGAACATTACTGATGCAATAAATTCAAACATAATTTTCATCTCTTTCAACTTTAACACTTCACTGGTCACTGCATTAAAGTTGTTCCTTGAGATGATTTACAAAATTCCATGTACAGTAACAATATTATAACTGATAAAACAATAATAATATACAAGAAATAACAGTAAAGAACAATACCAATACTAATATAGGATTTTTTTAGATCAGCCTTATACTCAGACACATTTAGGTTTTGGTCTTGTCATCGAAGGGACTAGTCACCTAGATGAACAAATGGCGTACCTTATGAGAGAGAGAGATTAAGAGGGTTATAGCAGTAAGGATACAAACCTCAAATTCTTAGTCAAAAGGAAGAGAAAATTCCATCATTTACTCAGGCTTTAGTAACACACCAGCAGAGAGACACAGTCATGCATAATACTATCACCCTAGCAAAGAAGACACAGTCATGTTAGCAGATAGTCATACCCAGCAAATACTATCAGTCACGCTAGCATGAACATAGGCACATTAGCATGAGTAGTAATGCGTCTCACAATTGTAACATATATTACTAGTATTACTTATGTTAGGTATGTATTACTTATACTTATACTGAGATCATTATACTATTGATGTATTTGCAACTTCGGAATGTATTCACTTGTATATATTATGTATTGTACCCGATGTTTATTCCGGGAAGTGGTTGAGTCATGTCATGCCCCGATGTTCCTATTGAGAGATTCAATAATGTAAACAAGTCATGTAAAGTCATTGTGGGTAACCCTCCTATTGATCAAGGGTTAAAGTCCCTACAGTTGTGGGGCCCTAGGGTTATTAGACTCTCCTAGAGAAGTCAGCCCTAGTGAGTTATTGTGAATTCAGGAATTAGTATAAATAGAGATTGAGCCTATCTATTTATCACACATTCACTCACACTCAGTTGTAGCGCATAACTAAGAGAGAAGAAGTTGTTGGGACAAGAGAGAGAGAGACTAATACTGTTGGGAGATCATCTTACTATTTTTGGGGTTTTTATTTTGGTGCTGATTCTATCTCCGAGGAAGTTGCGAGGTTTTCTCTTTTATGGTTTCCCGAGGAAAAAATTTGTGTTCATTGTCTCTTATGTTTGATTGTTGTGCTTGTTATTCTGTTAGTTAAATATCCTAAGATAATGCTAACTTGAATGATAAAAGTCTAACATGGTATTAGAGCTAACCTGAGAAGAAGACACTGTGGAGCTGCGAAAACTAGGTCTTCCTACTTTTTGGATCTCTCACCATATATTTTCAGCAAAAGGAGGTTGGAATGACTCTCCTCTCCAGGGCGCATCTTTCTGTTGAAGCAGAATCTGATTCTGATCATTTTCAGTTTTTTGACCCGACACTACTGTTGGAAATTAGGCCTTTCCACATAAGTGGAATTTTTGAGTAAGCCCAGGCCTGGATTGATCTCCTCCTCAAAATTGAAGTTTAGAGATCAAGATAAAAAATTTTGGTTGGGCTAAACTCTAGGAAAGTCAAATCCTAATCTGCTCCTCAACCAGCTATGCAGAAATTCAGCTCTAGATCCAGATCCGACATCTTAACCTAGTAAGATCTAAATCTTTTGTATTTCCATTTGAGGTTCTCAGTTAATATGTCTCATCATACCAATATTGATGAAAATATTGAGGGAGATGATGAATTTCAAGCTTGGAAGTATAGGATCTCCTTGGTCCTGGAAGAAAATGAGTTGGACTCTTATATCAGTTCCAGAGGGAGATGAGGCTAAGGCCTTACACAAGAAGAAATTGGTCATGGATAAGAGGATTATTGTTGATTCAATCAAGGATCACCTCATACCACAATTTTCCTCCCTAAAGACACCTAAAGCTATGTTTGATTCCTTGACCAAACTGTTTTAAGGAAAGAACATAAACCGAAAGATGACTTTGAGGAACCAGTTGAAGAATGTGAAGATCCAGAATGCGGAGACCATATAGTCATACTTCACAAGGGTCTCCTAGATCAAAGAACAACTTGAAGTAGTGGATGAAGAAGTAGAGAATGCAAATATTGTAATGACCACCTTGAATGATCTCCCTAGGACATCGAACTCTTTCATTCAAGGGATCCGTGCCAGAAAGAGTCTAGTCAACTTCAGTAGACTGTGGGAATAATTCTCACAAGAAGAAGCTCGGATAGTATCTCGAGAAGAAAAGTTGGAAAGTGAAGATCAAGCTCTCATAGTACACTCTAAGAAAATTAGGACAGACTATCACAAAGGTAAGCATTCTCATCCTAATAAATTTAACAAGAATCGACCCAGAATAATATGCTTCATATGTGATGAAAGAGGACACTATGCTAGAGAATGCCCTAAGAACAAAAATGTCTCCCACAAGAAGAAGGGAAACAAGAGAAGAAATCATGATCATGTTGTAGAGGATAATGAACCTTCCACAAAGAGAATCAGACAAGAAAGTGATGATTCTTCAATTGATGAAGAATATGTTTTGATTTCCATTCTCACGAGAAACATCACACATGGAAGCAATGATTGGATTATAGATAGTGGGGATTCCAAACGTATAACAGGATTCAAAGAATCCTTTATGAAATTATCAGAACATGAATCACCCCACAAAGTGAAACTTGGAGATGACTACCAGTATCCAATAAAAGGTAGTGGGGAATCCTCCTATAAGCTAGATTCTAGAAAGTCTATAAAGATGGAGGATGTATTGTTTGTACCAGGACTAAAGAAGAACCTCCTCTCCATATCTGCATTAGATACAAAAGGTATGAGGGTTGCATATGTAGATAGCCAAGTTCTCATGTGGCCAAAGGGAAAGACTATTGATAATGTAGTAGTGATTGGGGAACAAGAAGGAGGTCTATACAAATTAAAGGGCCATCTAGAACAAGCCTTGGTCCATGAATTGGTAGAGCCAAATGAACTTTGGAATAGAAGGCTTGCACATGTGCACTACAGAGCACTACCACTTGCAAGCAAAGCTGTTGAAGGCCATCGAGAAATTCAGACAAAACATGACGGTATCTGCAAATGATGTGCGAAAGGAAAGAATACAAAGAAGACATTTCCAAGTAGTGAGAGCAAGGCAAACATAATCTTGGAAATGATCCACTCCGATGTCATCCAGGTCATTAAGCGGGTATGTATACTATGTTTCTTTTATTGATGATTTTTCTAGGAAGACATGGATATACTTCTTAAAGAACAAAGATGAAGTATTCAGCAAGTTCAAGGAATTCAAAGCCTTGATAGAGAACCACACAGAAGAGAAGATCAAGACCTTTCGATCAAATAATGGCAAAGAGTTCACATCAAATGAATTCAAATAATTATGCAAAGATTCAAGGATTAAGAGGGAGTTAACCACTCCATATAATCCACAACAAAATGGGGTTGCAGAAAGGAAGAATAGAACGATCATGGAAGCTGCAATGGTCATGCTTCATGATCAATATCTTCCCATGCATATATGGGAAGAAGCTTCCATAAATGCAGTGTATGTACAGAACCATACTCCACACAGAGTACTCGATAACAAGACACCTGAAGAAGTATTTTCTGGCAAGAAAACAAAAGTCATCCATCTCAGAATATTCAGTTGTCCAGTATACATACATATTCCGAAAGAAAAGAGGACAAAGTTAGATCCTTGAGGAAGGAAGGGTATATTTGTGGGATAATTTGAAAGCTCGAAGGCTTACAGAATATACTTCCCAGTATTTAAGAAGATCGACATCAGTAGGGATGTAACATTTGATGAAGACTTAGCTTACAAGAAATCCACAAAGAGACCCGCTGAAGAACCTAAAGAAATAGAAGTACCCAAAATTCATGACACAACCATGAACGAAGAAATTCAAGAAGAAGATCGAGAATTAAAAGAACCTCAAGAACATGTAGATCCACCTCAGGAGAAGAATCCTCACAAGAGGAAACCTGCTTGGGTACGAGAAGCTATCCAAGGTGTAGAAATATTTGGGGCTCCAGAAGAAAATCACAGAGAAAGGAAAAGAACCAGGTCTTGCTCCGGTTATGTAGCCTTATTATGTGACTTCATCAATAAAGAACCTTCCAACTATGAAGAAGCGACAGAAAGGAAAGAATGGAAGGATGCTATGATCGAAGAGTATGGATCAATCATAAAGAATGATGTTTGGGATACTGTCCCAAGACCAAAAGGGAATTCTGTTGTAACTTCCAAATGGATCTACAAGATCAAGCATGCTGCAGATGGCAGCATAGAAAAATATAAAGAAAGATTTGTGGCTCATAGCTTCTCCCAGAAAGCAGGAATAGATTATGAAGAATATTTTGCACCTGTAGCCAGATACACTTCCATCAAATCAGTGCTTGCTTTGGCTGTAGTGATGAAATGGAAGATACACTAGATGGATGTCAAGACTATTTTCTTGAATGGTGTAGTGGAAGAGGAAGTGTATTTGGATCAGTCACTCGGTTTTGAGACACATGACAGGGAGACTCATGTGTGTAAATTAAAGAAATCCCTGTACGGTTTGAAATAGGAACCCATGACATGGTACGGAAGAATTGATAGCTTTCTGTCCAGTTTGGGATTTACCAAAAGTAAAGCAGATTCCAACCTTTACTACAAGGTTGAATATGGTAACCCAGGGATACTCCTACTATATGTAGATGATTTGTTTGTAACAGGTATGGATGGGTTGATTGCTGATATGAAGAGGAAGCTGGCTGCCAAGTTCGAAATGAAGGACTTGGGCATGATGCACTATTTTCTAGGCGTGGAGGTGTGGCAGAATGCAGATGGAATTTCCTGGGGACAAGGGAAGTATGCGGTAGAGATCCTGAAGAGATTCAGGATGATGGATTGCAAGGCCATGACCACATGTATGGCATCAAACTTAAAGCTACTGAGTGATGCTTCATTAGAAGCGGTTGATGCTACGATGTATCATCAGATGATTGGGTCCTTGATGTACCTGACGAATATGAGACCAGATATTTGCTTTGCTATGAACACCTTGAGCCAGTTCCTGAAAGATCCGAGACATGTTCACTTTATTGCTGCAAAGCATATTCTGAGGTACTTGAGGGGTACAGTTGATTATGGGCTCAAGTATGAGGCAAAATAGAAGATTAACCTAGAAGGCTATGTTGATTCAGATTGGGCAGGTAGTGCCATCGATATGAAGAGCACTTTAGGTTGCTGCTTCAGTATGGGATCAGGTGTGATCTCTTGGTTTAGCAGGAAACAATATTGCATGGCACTGAGTACAGCTGAATCAGAGTATGTCACAGCTTGTTCATCTAGTTGTGAGGTAGTATGGTTGAGGAAGCTACTGTCTGATTTATTTGATCTCTAGTTGGGTGCCACTTGTATATATTGTGACAGCCAGAGTTGTGTAAAGTTTTATGAGAACCCGGTGTTCCATGACAAGTAGAAGCATATCAAGATAAAATATCACTATATCAAGGATATGGTGCATAGAGGAGCAGTGAAGCTCCAGTATGTTTCTACGAATGAACAGATAGTTGATGTGTTGACTAAGCCATTGGCCATAGTGAAGTTTGAATACTTTAGGGAGAAGCTTGGTGTTCTCCAAATCGAGGTTCCCTCCAAGGGGAAGTGATGAGTCTGTAAGCCATTCTGACATGGTGAGAGGATTGGTTCCTTCCATGGTTAGATGTAAGGGCTGAGCCATTTTATCATGGTGAGAGGATTGGTTCCTTCCATGGTCAGATGTGAGTGTTGAGCCATTCTGAGGTTACTATGAGATGTGTTCTCACATGATCAGATATAAGCACTAAATTCCATTCTTTGAATGGAGGCACCTGGTTAGTTACCAAGAATACTCAGCTTAGTGCTGAGAGGAAATTCTCTGGGAGAATGGAGGCACCTGGTCAGGTACCAGGAATACTCATCTTAGTGCTGAGAGGCCATTCTCTGGGAGAATGGAGGCACCTGGTCAGTTACCAGGAATTTTTTCAGTCTGGGACTGACACTTAACCTACCTAGGGTTGAGAGCCATTCTGACATGATGTGTGATGAGTTTCCTATCATGGTCAAATGTAAGTGTAGAGCCTTTCTAACATGATTTGTGATGAGTTTCCTATCATGGTTAGATGTAAGTGCAGATCCTTTCTGACATGATGTGTGATGAGTTTCCTATCATGGTCAGATGTAAGTGTAGAGCCTTTTTGACATGATGTGTGATGAGTTTCCTATCATGGTCAAATGTAAGTGCAGAGCCTTTTTGACATGATGTGTGATGAGTTTCCTATCATGGTCAGATGTAAGTCCAGAGCCTTTCTGACATGATGTGTGATGAGTTTCCTATCATGGTCAGATTTAAGTGCAGAGCCTTTCTAACATGATGTGTGATGAGTTTCCTATCATGGTTAGATATAAGTGCTGAACCTTATAACATGGTTTGCGATGATTTTTCGACCGTGGTCAGATGTAAGTGTTGGGAAGGCCTTTCTAACTTGGTCAGATATAAGTGCTGAAGAAGATGAATACCTACTTGGAGGCTAGGCTTACAACCAACATGAAAAAGGGCTAGCTTTGTAGAACTTCCTGTGATGATAAGAATCAAGAGATAGCACCCATGATGATGACCGGTGATGATCCAGTAGTGATGATCTAGATCGAGTGATGATCCAGATCTAGATGAAGATGACTTGAAGATGAAGATAATCCAGATGATACAGAGAAGAAGAATTGTGTTGTTAATTTGTGTCGAGAGAATACCTTCCTAGTTAAGAGGGAGTGTTGATGTATTTGTAACTTTGGAATGTATTCACTTGTATATCTTATGTATTGTACCCCAATTTTTATTCTAGGAAGTGGTTGAGTCATGTCATGCCCCAATGTTCCTATCAAGAGATTCAATAATGTAAACAAGTCATGTAAAGTCATTATGGGTAACCCTCCTATTAATTAAGGGTTAAAGCCCCTGTAGTTGTGGGGTCCTAGGGTTATTAGACTCTCCTAGAGAACTCGGCCCTAGTGAGTTATTGTCAAGTTAGGAATTAGTATAAATAGAGAGTGAGCCTCTCTATTTATCACACATTCACTCACACTCAGTTGTAGTGCATAAATGAGAGAGAAGAAGTTGTCGGGACATGAGAGAGAGAGAGACTACTGCTATTGGGAGATCATCTTACTGTTTTTGGGGTTTTTCTTTTGGTGCTGATCTATCTCCGAGGAATTTGCAGGGTTTTCTCCTTTATGGTTTCCTCAAGGAATTTTTTTTGTTCATTGTCTCTTATGTTTGATTGCTGTGCTTGTTATTCTCTTAGTTAAATATCCTAAGATAATGCTAACTTGAATGATAAAAATCTAACATACACTGATAGCTTGATTACCAGCTTCAACATATCTAAGCTGTTTAGTACTAATTCCATCTATTCAAAGCTTCCTTGTAAGATTTATTTAAGCATATCATTTACTACACAATTTGTTTAATTAACATAATAAAAGCTTCTCTATTCTAACTAGTGTTCACTAATATGGCTAGTACTTATTAACCAAAGGAATAAAAAAGACTAAAGGTATGGAACTGAGGGGGTTCTGGTGATTCTATGCCTGAAGTCCAAGAAGTGATATTGGATAATGATATCCCTTAGAAAATGAAGAAGGAATATTAAGGCTCTCTATACTTCCTAAGCTACTACCCTGCCTCGATCTATATCTTGAATGTAGAAACTCTATTCCCCCCACGTTACATGCCCTAACGAATAAAGAATCCCTAACCCCTATTAGAGAGATAAGCTTATGTTTTCCTTTGCTCATTAACATAATACACTTTCATTTTTGCAACTCACCCTGAGGATTCTCTTAGAAAGAGGAACTTGACTATTAGGATATATTTGGTTCAGTTGAAAGGTATACATATATTTGAGTAGCCATGTCTATTGCATCAATTTTTGGTCGGCCCTTATACTAGATGAATGTAAATTCTATTTTTCTAAATATTACAATTAAAGAATAAATATACATTAATTAGCTAACAGATTTTCAGGTGCATGGGATATTAGATTTTGGGTTGCTCCAAAAGTGTTTACAACATGCTAGGGGTGTGGTTCATGTGATGTGAGGTACATTATGGAACCCTAGCCCCATATTTTATCTTATATTGCAATGGTTTATTGGCATTTGGGATTCTTAGTTAAAAAAAATACAACCTGCATTGCTACTATCCCAAGGAACTTGCCTTACTCCATAAAAGAACCTCCATACCTGCTCTTTAATGATGACCAAATTCTCCATTTGTCTCTGTTTTCTTGAATGACTGGAAGCATGTAAGGTTTAAGCTATGGCCATGGATCTGATTTGATAAGAACGTTGGAATGAAGGTACTACAAAGTTTTCCACAAATATGAATGAGTTTCTTGCTAGGTACAAGTCCCATATAGCTAGACATGGCATAGGTTTCCATTCCTTGATCTCTTTTTGTCTCATCAAACTTTTCAAACATTCTGAAACATAGTTCCCAACCCATATATTCTTCACTCTTGTGAATTGCTCCACTTCTAACCAGATCTGTTTTGTATATTTGAGCATTTGATGGGTAAATGTTCTATTGATTTTTCATCTTCTCTATATAAAATACATACCCCATGTTTGTGCCTCGCCTCCATTGCAGAAATTCCCAAGTTAAAACCTTGTTCACAATTGATAGCCACATAAATATTCTTGTTTAATGGGGGCTTTTATTTTCCATAATTTCTCACACCACCAGGCTGTGTTCAAGAGCAGAAGAAAAAATTGCTCTGTAACCCAATTTTGCTGAATAAAAACCCAAGGCTTGATTCTTTGACCATACCTATGAATCTTCTCCCTCTTAATTCTAACATGTATTTTATGAAGATTATCCACATATGCATTCTAGGTAATTTTGTAATCCCTATCTTACAAAACTACTGCCTATATACATATGCATGGATGGACTACTGCTTGCTTGTAAGATAAGCTCACATTTTGTAATTTTATGATGTGTTTTATTTTATTCTTGTAAATTTTCTATTCAGCTTAGAGATGTCTTGGGCACTTCCTTCACTGTACATGTCACGTAATGTATTAGAAGTCATATTCCCCCCCATTGGGTCACCGGTGGATATTAATGGAGTGAAGATGATTGTCCTCTTGAGTCTTATCCTTGCTTCTTGTACTTCTGGAATCTGGATTAAGCAGTGAAGTTTGATACTCTTTGTTCACTCTTGCTAGGAAAATTAGGGAGTGTAGGTGCCAAGGATTGGATTGAGATGAGCTAGACATGAGCTCAATGTCCATCTATCAAGAAAAGCAAGCTTAAGGTTTAATTACCACTTATGAGCCACATGATTACCAGAAACTTCCATAGAGAATTTATGTGTGTTGTGGGATGCATGTCTTTCATATTGTGTGTAGACATTTGTTTTATCATTGGGGATTGTTATAGTGGCTCTATTTTCCTATTCATTATACTAAATTTTAATAACCTTTTTTGGAACATGCTTCTGATTTTTAGTTATAAAACATTGAAAACAAAGATTTTTACAAAAGGAAAAATTCAACAAATAGAGCACCAGCACAAGGAGAAACCTTATATAAAATAGTAAATCCCTATCTAAAAACTAAAACTCCTACCATCAGAGAAGTCAAAATAAAGTGGCCAACCTATTGCAAAACTTTGTTTTACAAAGCAACACTAGAAGACCAAAACATTCTCCCTTTAGAAAACCACAAGGTGTCATGCAAGAGAAAATTAGTTGCTAAGATGTTCATAACAAAATCTAGAGCTTTAACATGGGTCTCTACAGCCACCAAAAATGAACCTGCAATCAATATTGTACCCCCACTCAAATTTTGTGTAAGTGTGCTGGGGGATTTATCATTTTATGATAATGATGAGGTAAGGGAAGGAGAAAAAATAGATGCATGTTAAGGGTTTTTTCTTGTAATTATGGTACAGGAGATAGGTTGCAGGATACTACCTTTTGAGGGTAGCCCTATTTTTAGAATATTTTAGATATGTTTGGATATGCCAGGGTTATGTCCAAACTATATATCCTTATTGTGTATGGATTTTCCTCCTCTCTAGAATGTATTGCATCTATCTTGAACACATGCCATGAGTGTGGCATTTTTGGGATCATCCTATTTATCTCCCTAACTCAAAATATAGCATAAATAATTGTAAAAAAGGATGAAGTAGGTCATCTACTATAAGCTGATCTAGTCCCCCCTCCAAGTAATGACTGAATCAAACTATAAAGACCCTGCTAAGAGTTGGGTAATTTTTGGAAGTTGGAACTGACTGGTTATGTCTTTTTGGTCGGGGAAAGTTATCAAACACTTAAATTCACATATCTTAATGTCACTATATAAACACAACAATCCAGATCTGAATATTAATGTTAACTATCACATGGCTTGGGTGGTATCTTCTGCCAAACACTTTGTCGTATCTCTATCTAAACTAATTTTTGGGAATGATTCTTTGTCTTAGAGCATAGAATGATTGTTCCAGGATTCATGTGTCATAATATTGTTATCAAAAAATGTGTATGTAAAAATTTCATGTACATGGAAAACTAATACATTCACCACATGATATGAAAAAGAACTGTAGACTTTATTGACAATTCAAAACAATAACAGTGCATTCTACGGACTGATTTTTAAAGGGGATTTTCAGATCTGTAACTTATTTGAAACAACAACCACTTACTATTAAGATAAATATTCTCAAACTGATAATGATTGGGATGAATGGCATGACCAAAATCTGGTACAAAATAGTAGAATTGTCTTCCATAAGGTATAGTCTCTTTATGTCAAAGGTATAGGCTGGGACGTCCCTGTTTAAAGGGTTCAAAACTGATATGAACCTTGACACCAACCTATCCTTAGAAAAGAATTGAGGATATATTTCTAATCATCCATAGTGTTGTTAGTATCCCACACACATTGACCAAGTCTTCAACCAAAATCAAAGAAGTAAAAAATTTATACTCTGATTTGGTTAGGGACATTACAAAGTATGTGAGGCAAATAGAGGGGGCATGTATATGTAGGTTGATTGTAATGTTTAGTTTCCTTGTAGAAGGTTCCTTGTAGAAGGTTCTTTTTTATTTTATTTTTTTGGGATGACTGGGGTATGTCCTAAACAGTGATGAAATCAACCAAGTTGGCCCAAGATAGCCAGGTGGAGTTGTCCATGCCTAGCTTGGCCACTTTTAGTACAAAATAATTCAAAACCAGTTGAAACAACTGGTCCAGATAGGTTTGAGTGAAAACAGGTCAGAACTGGCATTTTCTGATAACATTTTTATATGCACCGTGTTTCTTTTTGTTGCTAAATGTAGAATAATGTTGTTTTTATTTTTTGGTATAGTTATTGAATTTGCAATGTATGATAAGATGATATTAACAACAAAAGAAAATAGACAGTTTGGCTATTGAGATTTGGAACATTCAACTTAGTACATACATATAAGGCCTAGCCAAATTTTGAATCTATACCAATATTGAAATCTTTTGAGGGAAGAATCAAAGACACAAATATAATTCACTTATTTACTGAGTATTATATTTAAATGTAACATACGCTGTTGATGGGCATGATTAGGATGGTTACAAGCCTTCCACCCATTCTTATGGCAATTTAAATAAGTATTAATTTTTATAATATTTAGAGAGATCTCAAAACACAACATAAATTTCTTGAACATGATTGGTTAGAAATTTAATTAGTTCATCTTCTTGGATTTCAATGTGAAATCACTCAATGGTAGGTCAAGACAAACATATTTTTATTCTAGTAGTAATTGGATACTAGAAAAGTACAAAGTATTATGTAAAAAATTTTAAATTGTAGAAAGATAAGATTTGTCTCATGTTTGTTTCATAGATATGAAGAAATATTCCAGGATTATAGGGTGCACAAGGATGAAATTCATTCAAATAAGGAGAGATTAATGGTCCATATTTGTGTATTGTCACAAATACATTTGGATGGATTGTACCCTCAAAGGTCATGACATGGCACAAGCTTTAATACACTACATCAAAACATTTGGATCGACAGGAAGGTTAGTCAATTATTTAGTTTAAATGGTTTTAAATTTGAACATCTTTTGCAATGGCTTACAAATATAGTTAAGTTGAGAATAATATTATACTGTAACTACAGTGAATCTGATTAGAAATTTATTTATTTTTCTACATTATTTATGTTAGTTTGCAGTAAAAAATCTCTTTTTGTATAAAAATAAAAAATTTCAAAAATGTTTGCTTTGTAGGTCAATTGTACTCTTTGAAATATTCCCTTCAACATGTAACCATGGATCCGGTTAGCTCCCCAAAATATTTAGATATTATGAATAAAATCAAATAGAGGGACTTTTATCTAGAGCTAAAACTTTACCCTATGAATAGTTTTCCACCGTCTTCTAATCAAAGGATTTTTATAAAGTACTTCAGAAAATTATGTTAATTGGCAGTTAAGGGAAAGAAACAGAGGGTAAGAGAAGTTAATTTCTGGATTTAGAAGAAGCAACCTCTCACTTCAGCATTCATGTTCCTAAGCACACATTGGAGTCCATTCAACTCAGTTTCAACTGCTTCTGCATGGCCTCCACCTTTGATTTCTACCAAAGAAGCCAACAAATTCCCACTCTCACTTGGAAATTCTTTGGTAGTCTTGTTTCCACTATCAAGGATTTGGATTAACACCATTTCCTGCTGATTTTGGGGGTGCCATTTCTCTTATATGGGAAACCTTTTTGGGAAGAGTAGCTACTGTTTTTGGAGGTGGGTGAGTTAATATGGTTGTGCTCACCTTTAAATATTGTAGCCACGCTTGGATTCACACTAAAGTGAGTGACTGAGCCATTGTCACTAAATGCACTTCCTTTTAATTATCGAGTGTGATGACCTTCATGTCTCTAACTAACTAGCAAAAGACTTTGCTTGATATGAAACACATTTACTAAAGAGATCTCCAATATTTGGCAGCTGAATAGTAATTGCCCAAGCTAATCACATATTTTCATTGCTTTCACCATAAGGTTCTCATCTTTCTCCATCAAATATTCCTGTAATTATTTAATTTGGCTAATTTTCAATTCTCTTGTTGACTAGGAAATACACGACTTTGCTTAAATTCCCCAAACATGATTGACACTAGCCTTTTCAAACAAGTCAAGGATGTGATTAGTCTCCGGTATCTCGTCCTTCATTTTTAAGTGGCAATTGTTTCAGTTCATTTTAACCACCTTTGTTAAGGATTGGAATAACTCCATTTCTCAAATTTGTAATTCAACATTTTCTATACTTAATAAATCTTAGGATCACATAGTACCGTGCAAAGAGTAAAAATGTTAATGAATCATAAATGTCAAAAAAATTCCTTGAGATCACTTGAGATTAGCACATTGCGGTGAAGCATTAATGCTTCAAACATTACTGTAATAAAAACAAATATCAAATCAATTCCAATTTTGTATCATTAGTAAGTGTCAAAATTTTTTGAGAGTCAAGTGATGATATAAATTTTTTGAGTTTCAAAATCATACACAACAATCATTTTCAGCTCTGTACAAGTCCTATTTTTGCTTGAAAATAAAGGTATTTCTGAACTGAGGTTTCATACAATCATTTTTTCCAAGATTTAGCATCATTATATAGTGTGTTGATGAATTAAAATTGCAGCAGTACCCTCTTATTGTAATATGGTGTAAGCAATGGTTATTTTTCTTGAATATCATTGTATTCGCATTTAAGGACGTGTCTTCATGTCCTCTTATCATGGGTTTCTTAATGGAGTATGATTAAATATCAAACCTTAAACAAACATAATGGTTGTTAGGGAATAGTGATTTTTGCAATCCCCTTAAGCCAATTTCTTAAGTTTTGTTCAAAATTCCTAGAAAAGGATTATGGATTTCATAACCCACTTGATCATATATTGTAAACTTATACAATCTATCATCCTTTGTTGACCATTAGATACTCAAATTTGTATATTGATCTTTTTACCATTATAGAAGGCTCTGTAAGTTAGGTTCCCAAATTCCTAAAGGGTGCTAGCTCAATGGAAGAGTGTATTCCTTACAAGCAAGAGGTTGGTGGTTCAATTGCTCCATGCCCTAATGATATTATAATATTGGTTAAAAACAACTAAATTAGTAACCAAAAAATAAGAGATAAGTGACCAAACAATGAGATATAAGTGACAAAACAAAAAGACCAAAATTCGTATATAAAATTACTAAAAACAACTAAATTAGTGACCAAAAAATGAGAGATGTGAAACTAGGCATTAAAAAGGATGCAACACATAGTGCTAATGATGAAGCCAAACATGGCATTGATATGGTAACAAAAAAATATGTGAAACTAGGTATTAAAAATGATGCAACACGTGGCGCTAATGATGAAGCCAAACATGGCATTGATATGGTATCAAAATAAGATGTTAGTTTGGATGCAAAACATGACGCTAAATAGGAAGAAAAATATGTGTAAAAATAGAAGAAATATTTGGCTTCATTTTGGTAGTAAAACACAATGCAAAAAAGGAAGCAAAAATTGATGCAAATTTGGAAGCAAAAATTGGCGCATATCTGGAAGTAAAACATGGTGCAAAATGGGATGCTAAAGTGGTAGCAAAAATGGATGTAATATTGGATGCTAACGTGGTGCTATTAAGGATGAAAATATGGATCTAACGGGGATGTCATTTAAGAATAAAAAGAGGACACTCTCTAGGAAGAAAAATAGGACGTTATTTAGGAAGCAAACCTCGATGTTGTTTAGGAAGCAAAGTTGGATGCTATTCTAGAAGCAAAAAAATAGACGTTATTTTGGACGTCATAAAGGATGCTATCTAGGAAGCAAAAAAAAACATTTTTTGAGATTCTTTAAGTTTTTTTCATGACGCGTCCCATTAGTGTCTATTTTACCACTCAATGTAAAAAATAATTATACTAAAAAGGGACACTAATTCTAGGATTTGTTGTAGTTATTGACTTTATTATCAACACATTCTCTTGTTGAATTGAACTCTCCCAAAAGTTCATGAGACTTTCAGCTAGTCCCTCTTCTGTACCATCTTCTTCTAAGATAATTTTTTTGTTCTGCTTCACAATAGTGAACATATTGTTCTTTTAATGGTCCAATTCTTCTTTTTCCTTTCTTTCCTAAAACATCAGCCCTATGCTTCATTTCCTTATCATCTTGCATAAACACGTCATCTAAGTGTTCTTCAATACATGCAGTCATACACAAACCATTAGATTTAAAAACACAAGACTCTAAAGTCCATGTTGATATTTCCTCTGGAATTCCTCTGTTGTGCTGGACTGAACACAGCATCAATCTGTCACCATCACCAATTTCTCCAACAGTCTGAGCTACAGGATGTATACCATCTTCATATGGTATCCTTTTATCTTCTATTTCAACAAAATCATGTTCTGCTACCATGCTTTTGAAAATCACATCTTCTTCTTCTTCATACTCCATGACTTCACTCAATGAGGTAAAAAGTCACACAATGCCTGACTACCACTTGAACTTGAAGAATCAACAAAAATATCAAGTTGTCTACCAAACGAATGCAGTTGCACAGTGTAATGATAACATTCCAAGGAGTAATCATCAAAATGAGCTGAATAATCAAATATATGAAGGTCATCGATACGAGCACTGGATTGACAATCGTCGTGGAGTATTTGGAGGTCGAGGACGATTTTATAGAAATCATGACAATCGACCATGATGACCCATCCATTTCTTTACAAGTTATAAAGAAGGACACCGCTACTCAAATTGTCCATACAAGGATAAAACTGATCTAAAGTTTTGTACTAGTTGTGGTGTGGGCGATCACTTACTAGAGGATTTTCCCACCATACTTGCAAAAATTAATAAAAATAAAAATGTTAATGTCTTGCGTGTGTTTCAAAACATGATGTAATACATAGAAAGAACCTACATATAGTAACTCGACAAGGGACCAAAATCATAAATAATAATCCACACATAAGCAAAATTAAAGAAAAAAATGATTATCGTAACCCGACAAAGAAAAAACAATTATATAACGATGCATCAAACATGTTTTTAGGAATTTTCTAGATAGGAAGAAGTCGATGATAGATGAAAAAACACATTTAAAGAACTATTTAGTTTAGTACAGAATGATAAATCAGTGTCTCAATTCATTGACTTATTATATAATATGAAGCACAAAAATAATACAGTTAAACAAACTAAAAATATATGCAGTTTGAATAAAAAAGATAAGAGTGATGCTGACCCACTTGTCGATCTTGAAATTGAAGGATATCATGTTCAACAAGTCGTTCTCGACTTCGATTCACAAGTAAATATTATGACACGCGATACATGGGAACAGTTGGATAGACCTCGACTAAACGAATCAGGAATATACCTTAAATTAGCTGACCAAGGACTGATCAAACCCATTGGGGTCTAGAGAAATGTCGATACAATGATAAAAGGCATATCAACTAAGATCGAATTCAAAATTATCAACCCTAAGGAAGGATCTAGCTCCTTCCCAGCCTTGGTAGGTCGACCATGGGGAAGAAAAATGAAAACATCAATATATTTAGACAAGGAAAGAATAAAATTAAAATGGAATGGAAAAAACGTTGTTATCACCATTCATCCTTCCCAAGGAGAACCTTGGACCAAACCTATTGATGAATAAGTTGACATTCGACAACTATACCAAATACACAATAATGAAGACTATACTAAACCCAATATTTATGGTGAACTTCATCTAGGGAACTAGGACTTGGTAGGATATAACTCAGATGCAGAATTATACGATTGGGAGATTAAAATTATGAAACACAAGAAAGAGTTTGCTGGACCATTCAAGCTATCCAGAAGAAACCAACCCGACAATGCTTTTCTATATCGACCATTCCAAAAATATTTGAGAAAATAATAAGGGAATACCCCTCATTAGCTCCAATAAAAACATATAATAAACATAGTCTTCAGTATAAATAAAGAGAATCACCAGTTCTCCATGTAGAACAAGTCTCTAAGAACCTAGGTGAACATGGCCGAATTCAAAGCTTGGTCGAAATGTTTACAGGACAATCTGCTCAATGGTGGGACACCCATTAGTTAAGAATGCAAACATGGACAACATCTTTGAATTTCTTCATAGAAATTTTTGGAGGAAGGAAGCTAACAAAATAGGCATAAATACCTATCTTCATCCAAGGACAAGATCCAAAAAATCAGATAAGAATATGTGAAATAGAGTGGAGAAGACTTGGTTACAGAGATGAATGTATATGGCCACACTTGTTTCCCTCGACATTAGATGACCTACCTAACAAGTGCTATAAAATTGAAGAAGCACGAGGCAAAACATTTCTTAGAGAAAATTTCATTAAAGACTTTAGCTTTATACTGGAAGACACAAAATTAGTCAAAGCTACAAAACATATAAAAACATTTATACAACCGACTACTAACCAGTTGACAAAAAATAGAAGCTGACCAAATGAAGCATGCTATAACATTCGATCCAACAAAATACCACAGTCGACAAGACTCGAATTAGAAAATGAACACACATATGGGAGGAGCTTTCAATGGAAGATCAATCACCCAAAAATGATCAAACCAGTTAAAATGATATTCAAAATTGAGTTGATTGACAAAAACGACACCAACCAAATGACATCAGCAGACTTTCCAACAACATTTTCACAGTTCAAAGAAGGTAGTTGACAGATTAACGAAAGCAAAGCACCAGCATGGATGGATGTGAAAGTAAAAACTAAAGAAATTGACATTTCTAATGATAATAGACCAAAAATGGATAAAATTGGCGATTACTGGAGCGAAGAAAAAACTACAAGAATTGTCAACTTATTAAAGGAATTTCAAGATGTATTTGCACGAGATTACAAAGAATTAAAATGAATAGTAATAGAAATGGGCGAGATGAAGATAGACATCAAACCCGATGCTTGACTTGTCAATAAAAGTCCTTACAAGTTGGCTCACAAATACAAATAAATAGTAAAAAGGGAGATCGACAATATGTTGACAGCCAGAATTATTTACCCATTGACTAGTCGGAATGGGAAAGCCCAATGGTTGTCCAACTGAAAAATCATGACCCGACAGAACTACGAATCTATGTTGACTTCCGAGATTTAAACAAGGTTACCCTAACAGATCCATTTCCAACTCCATACGTCGATGAGATCTTAAATGAAGTCATAGGACATGAATGCTACTCATTTACAAATGGATTCTTAGGATATAGTTAGGTACCAATAGCCAAGGAAGACAAAACAAATAAATTTCGTATGTGAATTTGGCTCATTTGCTTACAGAGTAATGCCATTTTGTCTCAAGAATGCACCTACAGTGTTTTCAAGAATAGTTGTCCAACCATTTCAAGAATACATCTATAAAAAAATGGCAGTATACTTCGATGATTGGTTGATTTATTCAATGTTGAAAGACCATTGTAAGTGGTTAAGGCTTATGTTAGAACGACGTCAATAGATTCAATTATCCCTTAATATTAAAAAATGCATATTCTTAACCTCTATAGGAATCCTACTAGAGTATATTGTATGCAAAGAAGGTATCAAATTCGAATTTGCTAAAATAAAAATCATCCTCAACTTAAAACCACCAATTAACCCAAAACAGGTTAGAGTACTATTGGGCCATGTAGGGTATTACAGAAAATTCATACGATACTATTTATATATGACTTATCCACTGGAAGAATTGTTAAGAGAAGATCAATAGTTTGACTGGATAGAAGAGTGTGATATTTCTTTCGACAAACTAAGAAGAAAATTAGTCGAAGCACCCATTATGATATTTTCAAACTGGTCGATCAAATTCCATGTGCATATTGATGCTTCAAGCCTAGCAATAGGTGTGATTCTCACACAACCTAGGGAAGATGGAATGGATTACCCAATCATATACAGCAGTAGAAAATTAAACAAAGTAGAACGCAATTAATCAATGACAGAGAGAGAGGAATTACGCATGGTATTTGCACTTCAAAATTATCGACACTACCTACTAGCTAACCCCTTCATATTCTATACCGATCACCAAGCACTAAAATACCTCGTCAGCAAACCTTTACACCATGGGAGAATCTGTCGTTGGCTATTTCTATTCCAAGAGTTTGAATTCGAAGTAGTAGTTCGACCAGGATGATTGGATGTCAGAATTGACCACTTGTCGAGAATTGACATGGGGGAGGAATCGACAGGAGTCAAATATGACCTACCGGATGCACACTTATTATGAATAGAAACTATTCCTACAGAGTTAGAGGAAATAGTGCAATTTCTAGAGAATGGTCAAGCACCAGAAGGCATGAACATTGAGAGAACATTTTATCCATGAAAGCAGCCTCATACACCTTAATCAATGGATTATTATACAAAATAGGCTTGGATGAAGTACTCCGTCGATGTGTTTTAGAACATGAATGGAACAATATTATGCATGAAGCACATTATGGACAAGTCTTTCAACGAGCTTGCGAAACCTGCTAACATATCAAAAAACTAGAAAATCAAAAGGGTCTTGATGAAGTAATGAAGAGTACAATACAAGACCCAATTGTATTGGAAACAACAAAACTAGAGAAGCTATAGAGACAATCTTATCAGTGGGTAAATCAAGCTCTTCCCAGCATCGATAAATTAGACACGATTTTCCCACAAATGAAAATATTGAAGGATACAACAGATGAAAAAGCCCAGTTTCTGGGGCCCGACTTGAACAATATTATAGAGATATCAATGCAATATAAAATGGCAACTCTATCTAGCCTTACCACTTTGACCATAGACATCCAAAGAGCTCTTCGCAGTTGGGAAGATTTTCAACACCAACTAGCCATCTCAGCAGAAGCCATAGTCAAAGTATGTGTATAGAGGAAACCAGGATGAAGAAAGATTTTCTTCCTGGGGAGATGTTGGAGGAGCTAGTCGGTGAGCTGACTAGTCGAGTTAACCAACTAATCGAAGATTAGTTTGGACTCCAAATGTCCTGTCGATTGACCGAACTAACAAGTAGTTACTCATAATTGTTTTATAATCATATATAATAGGATGTTGAGCCAGTTAAGAACTTGGTTCAGTTTTGTATATGTATGGACCCTCATGTGATTCTATAATATAATATTTTATTCCATTACCTGTTCTTGTCTCTTTTCTTTGTATGTTTATATGATTATTATGTGTATTATTGGTAACCTTATGTGATCTGCGAGATTACAACAATAGGTCTTAAACAATTTTTTAATATAAATTTGGGGATAGGTATCATAAAAAAACTACTTTTTTGTTCATATTTTTGACATATCTCCTTGTTTTTTTACGCAAATTTTGATTGGGAGAGATCTCTCGATGCAAAATTAAATTCCACATCCAATGGTATTGAAATTATAATACAATGGTTTGTATTTATAGGAAATTCTGAATTTTAACACTGGCAGTGAAGGCGTTGTTGGTCGTAGTGACCAAACCACTCCACGTACACCACATACTGCACCCTTTTTGTCCACTAAACAGTTGAAAACACTCTTTGCGACACCCCCAAGGCTAATAGAGGGTGCAGCCAATGCTGACCGACCCACAACAGATGCTGCAAAAGAATGGATGGATGCAGGGTTTGATACTAATGTTGATGCTGAAGCAACATTTCCTGGATCTTCTTGTGTCACTAGCACTGTTTCAATACTGACAACATTTTTGGTGAATGATGAACTCATCCCAATAAAGATATAGAAGATTCCAGGTAATTATAGATTGTTCAATTTATTTTTTATAATTTGTTTCTAATATACCAATAATATTTTTTAATGTTGACTAATGATGGCATGATTGTTTTGGACGAAATGATGTATTTTATAAAAATCTAAATGATTTGGCCTTGGAGATCTTCAAGCCCACCATATGCACAAGGTGGGACAAACATCCAAAAGCTTTAAAGGATGAGATGACTAATCAAATGGTTGATCTATTTGAAAAAGATACATTCGATACATCAAAGGTCCTACAGAAGGCTGGACAACATCTGAAGATTGTTCGAGACCAATATAGGGTTCACCTAGAAAAGAACCCTAGGTATGAGCGCCCTCCGATGATTCCATCAAGCGAGTGGAAATCCTTAGTGGAAGATGGAAAAGAGAAGGGCCTGAGAAAAGATGAAAAGATACCACCAGGAATAGGGAGGTATGCATTACATTCCACAATGTAATGGTAATCCTTATTATTTTTAATTTTTATATCGAATTTGGAACATTGACTAACATAGTTCAACACTTGATTAGGCTGTCGGACACATCAAAGGACACCAAGGCAAGACTAGAAAAAATTGGTCAACATAAGCTTGGGCCTGGTGGTTATTCGAATTTGGTGACCCAAGTTGTAAGTATCGAAAACCTGATACTGCATCCAAATAATATATAGAAAATTATCTTTGTTTTATTATGGAAAAAAATGTAAAATTAATGACGTCATGAAAATATGCAGGACAACTGATTCAAATAATTTCCCACTAAGGAAGACATGAATCTTGGATTCAAACACGGCTTTGAAGCCGCTATTGAATGCCAAAGAAGCTTGTTTCGACATACTGCATGATCTTCTGCTGATCCATCTTGGGCACAGGTATATAAAAACTATATAGTTTAATGAAATTTATTAATTCTCATGCAATTTATTCGTTATTAAAAAGGAACATAAATTATTTATTCTATTTTGAGCAGGAAAGTAATGATCCTATTAATGTCGAGGATGTACACCAACCAAACAAATATCATGCTTCGATTCTTGGTAATAAATTTATTAATATGCTATTGGTTTTTATAGATAATTGTAGATGATGAACATTAATTCTAATTCTCCACAATTCAACTGTAGAGCATGTATATGCAAGTAACACTGAACAGGTTGAGCTTGTAGAGGATAATGATGAACATGCTGATGTGCCCATGCCAGGTGAAAAAACACCTTTGTAATGTTTTTTCAAATGAATTACATGTATTTATAAAAACAACAAAAAAAAATGAAACATTTTGACAATATTGCAGCAATTTCGAGCCCCTCGCCACAAGTTCAACCTTGCGAGTAGTCTACTAGGGAGACCAATGAGCAGATTCCAAAAGATGTGCTTCTCGCTAAATATGTAAAGAGAACAAAAGTAAAAAGGAAGTGACTTAAGAAATTTTGAGTAATTCTTATTTATAATAAAAAAATTTACATGGTTTTTTCCTCTATTTCATGAATGAATGGTTTAATGAATGTTTTTTTCAGCTAATGAATGATTGAATGGTTTATTGAATGATTTAATGAATGGTTTAATGAAAGCTTTTATTTTTTAGCTATTAAGTGAATCAATTTGCAGTAAATTGTTATTTGCAAGTAGATGCATTGGGTTTGGGGAATTGAGAGTGATTTTAGGGGGGGGAGGGGCCATAAGAGCTTCCATCTTCACATGGTTGGTCCTGTTTAGTAGAGAATATTAAATTATTCATGAAATAGAGAGGAGCTCATTGAATGGCGAGGAAGTATACATTAAAAATAGTTATTTCTATAATTGTAGTGTTTAAATTTTACTATTGCTATTTGACTCATCCATTGGAACTTGTTACGGATAACGTTGGGAAAAATTTTCATAGTTCAAAGGAAAAAAATAGCGTGTGTTTTAATGTGATCAATGGCCTTATATACATAGTGTTGTGGTTCTCCGTGTTTCCTTAGGTGATCTATTATTACCAATTACTTTACTTGAATAGTTGAATAGTATTTTAATTTACATTGTAATAGTATTGTACTTATTTAGATTGGTTTTGTTATTTTCATAAACATGGAATTTTTATTTGATGGGTCCTAACATGAAATTATTGCAACAGGAAAAGTCAAGAGTATTATGTTGAATGATGTTTTGAAAGGTAAAGAAGAATAAGACAGTGCGAAGGTCCACAAATCAAGGTAAGTTTGTAACAAATTTTTTTTATGGATAGTATAGGAAACATATTCCTATTTCTCATACATATTTTGCTTCAGTTAATTTGATTACGGTAAACCATACTTGCTCAATTTCACCTCTTTCTCTTGTTGATTTTGTTGATGAATGATCCGTCTGTGATGATTATTTTCTTTACCTAGTTCATGACAATGAGAGAGTCACTGAATATCATTACACTATTTACCTAATGAGCTTGAGGAATGATAGCTCTTTGGAGAAAAACATATGCTTCAACTTGATAATTGGTCGCGACACTTATCCCCATAATAATTTAACTTCCATATTTCCATTAGGGTCAAAGAGAAAACCGCCTACACATTCCATCTCTCAGGTTTCCATCACTTATTAACATGAACACAATTTATATTAAAAATTGCAAATTTACAAGATACCTCAGCTATACCTAAGTGCATAAATAATTGAGAGACAATTCCCTAGAGAATTTGAGAGTAGATAATTCATTTTATCCTTGGTTACATTATTTGGATCTAGATTTTTTAGAAGCATACATTGGAAAATGGATCCTCTTGTCTTGTAATATCTTCTAATGTGGGGGTTTTCATCTCTCGATTTCTCCTCTATATATGAAATGATCTAGCCGTTGTGATTTTTTTGAAACTTTATCTTTCTTGATATCTGTCTTTGTCATATGCTACAGTTCCCAAAATCTAATTGACTTCCACCTCGACTAGATTTCCCTCTTTCTTTCTCTCTTCATGAATCAGAAATCATCTTGGTGCCCCTCTCAGGGGTTACCTTCCCCCCCTCTAAAGAATTATGTTAAGGTTCAATTTTCTCTTCTACTCTGCCAATCATTTTCGGAGAAGGCACCATTAAATAACCCATTTACCAACAAGATATGCACCAAAAGGATGTATTTCCCTAATCCAATGGTTGAAACTATTACATTCAATCACATTCAAGGATGAACCTATATGAAAGTCCTTTTCCTATATACAATTCTATAGATTCTCTTAGAACTAGGGAAAAGTCTACATTCTTCCTTTTGTGAAAATTGATAAACTTTCCCAAAGACCTTGTCTATTTTGTTGATGACATCATATCCTTAGAGGTCAATTTGAATTCTAGGAACCAAAGAGTTAGGAAGACATAATATCTATCCTAGAACCAAGACCCCCCTTCCATTTCTCTATTCCTATGTTTAATTTATTCAAAATGAACCACAATAAACCTTTGGCACAAAATATTACAGAGACATTTGTTTCCCAGTTGCCATTACCCTAGTGTATGAGAGCACCACAACTTGGCCAATTTGTTGAAATGACAAATCAAAGTGCCTTCTTTGAAATTTTTCATATTCTCACAAATTTCATTTGACGAGACTTGTAGGACCAAAGTAGATTTTGAGTTCTCTCTATGAATCTACCTTGGGTAGAATGTTGGGGCTAAAGGTCCTTGACTGATTTGATCACATCCTTGAATGATCTCCTTGGAGAAAGAGACATTCTTGTTTAGAGAACCTAAGCTAACATATCCATTAAAGGAGGTTTTGATGAAAGCCTCACATTTGTGTTCTTTTGGTGAGAGGAGGGGGCATGCAGATGGGTAGTTTATAAATGACTAGTGACACCACTAGACATTGTTGATACTAATATTTGCGAAAAACAGGATCCTAGGGCAGTAGAGGAATTCACCTTCACTACAATAGAGGGAAAATTCTTGTGGGCCAATCACAATAAAACCAAGAGAAGTAGAAGCATGGTCAAAGGAAACAAATAGATAGCCCACTAGGTGTTCTAGGGGATGACCATGTGAGTAGTTATGATGAGACCCTAGCAATATATGACAAAGAAGGTTAGTTTTTCAATTCCACAAGACCCTCTATGAATATTTATGTTATATTTTAAGCACTCTTTTGGTTCATTACCTAGTAGTTCATTTACCTATTTTAAAAGGTGTTCTTAAAGTTGCACATGGAGTCTTAGAACCTCTTCAAGCATCATTGGGTTAGTTATATCATGAATCATTGGGTTTCTTATATCACTGTACATACTCTTTGGGCATGTTTCATGCTGAATATTATTTATAGAGCTTAAAAGAATGATGTTTGAGATAATCTTGTGCCTTAAGCCTTACACTCTATTAGTGACTTAGTTGTAGTCTCTCATTTTTTGTAGGTTCCTTTTAAGGAAAGACCTCTTTAGACATATAGTAAGTTGTATCCATCTCCAAGTGGATTGGCTCCCAGATTTCAGTGGTAAGTTCTCATACAATGTCTACATTGACCTTTGTCATGGATTTTACAACAAATTTTTTTTGCTAAATGCACTTGTTATTTTATTTCCAAGGTTCCAAATGTAGTGCTTTCATTGCAAGCAACTGCATAAAAAGATTAGGTAGGCATAAAACATCATTTCTGTTCAGAGATCTACTTTCATAAGGGAAAAGAAGAATCTTCAAATAAGATCTACTAAGAGTGAATAACTATAGCTTAGAATTTTTCTTTTGAAATATAAACAACTAAATTTAGACATACAATCGTTGATGCCCATCATGTGGGACTTGTACTCCCTTCTAGGACAACAACTAAAACTAAATCTGAAACCCAGACACAATGTTCATACTCCAAAGCACCTAGACAAAGTAAATGAATTCCATGATGCCTTATACCGTTGCCTTTGTTGTGAAAAAGGTGTATATATAAAATGACATATATAGTAGCCAATTAGCTGTCATATTACTGGAAACATCATTGGTCACGATCTATAAATTTGTGAATCATGCAAATAAATTTAGTAATGATAGGATTGACCTGGGAAACTAATTCCAATAGCAGTGCAATCTTCTACGCAGTGATGCTTGGTAAACAATTTGAAATAAACAAGATAATTTAGTCGAATGCTTATAAAAAAGGTTATTGGGAAATATTATCAATTATTTATGAAGGGCAGATATTTCTTAATGGTATTGTTCATGTGTGTTGTAAATTAAAAGACCAAGTTATATGAGTGAATAAATATGGCATTTAGCCCAAGATGATGATAACTTTTGTGACATGGATTTGTACATGGGAGAGGACCTTTTTACCTGTAGATTGGAAATTATTTAGAAAGTATATAGCATGGTCCTCCTTTTACTTGAAGAGAAAATGTTATTTATACAAGCTTCCATATGACTCTAAAATATCACATTAAACCTTCTACTCTCATAGGTACAATAATGGCTTTATCTAAACATTTAATATCAAATAACCCTTGCATATGTTTTGATCTTTGAATTTCAGATTGACATGTAGATATCATTTAGTAGGTCGAGGATAGGAAAATGTATTCTAGGTAAATTTTCCTTAAAAATATTTTAGAGTGGGTATTTCAATTGAGCACTGTAAATTTTTACCTAGTTTCTATCAATTCTTTGGGTTAATGCATTTCCAAAAATTATAGATATCCTCTAAGATGTTTGTTGATCCATGTCTTGAACAATTTATTTTTGTACCCTCTGAGCTGCCAAAGATCAATGCTTAACTTACACTACAACAAAGTACCCTTTTGGGGGTGGTTTTGGCTTGTGGTGCCCCCCCCCCCCCTTTTTTTTTTGG